>CAUYPO010054962.1:0-78432 GCA_963574435.1 Cheirogaleus major | reverse complement strand
TGCCACAATATAAAGGTGAACCATTTCTATACCGTATTTTATGTGTCATGAAAAATGGATTATTTTGACAATCGCAAGCGTTTGGCACAATGGTTGGATAAAGATGAAATTCTGAAACCCAGTCCAAAACTGAATATTCATCAAAAAAAGCTAATGGTGTCTGTTTGGTGGTCCAGTGCTGGTGTTATCCACTACAGCTTCATGAAATCTGGTCAGTTGATTACAGTGGATGTCTACTGCAACCAATTGGACAAAATGATGAGCATATTTGTGATTAAGCAGCCAAAATTGGTCAATAAAGACAGACCAATCCTCTTGCAAGACAAAGCTCAACACATGTCGCACAAACAATGCTCCTCAAACTACAGAAGCTGGACTTGGAAACTCTCTGTTATCCACCGTGCTCACTGGATCTTGCACCAACTGACTACTACTTCTTCCAGGATTTGTACTACTTCTTGCAAAGAAAAATATTCAATTCTCAACAAGCTGTGGAAGATGTCTTTCATGATTTCATTGTCACTCACTCTCTAGGCTTCTTTGCTGCTGGCATAAACAAGCTACTGTTAAGATGGCAAAACCATGTTGATAGTTTAGGCATATACTTTGATTAATTGTACTGCTTCTTATTTCAGATATAATAAACTACACTTATGATACAAAATTGACATTTCATATTTAATGACTTAATAAATACTAGTAGTCTCTACTTAAAATATTTTACTTCTGTGACCCAATAATTATTAAGAAATATTATTAATTTTTAAACATTTACATTTTTTCTTACTTTCTTTTGCAATTTCTAGTTTTATTGAATAATGTTAAGAAAATGTGGCTTGTACTTTTTTCTTTTATTTTGGATCTGTTGAGGTTTATTTCTTTTTTTCAGAGGAAAAATAGGATCCTTACTGAAAAAGAAATATTTTAGATTAAAGAAATTGACTATATTCAATGACACATTTAAGATTACAATATTTAAATAAGCAAAACCTAAAAAAATTGCCTTATTTTACTGATGAAAGCTAATATTTGGCTCAAATTTTTCTTTTTATGTTGAACTTTTCTTTTGATTGCTCTTTTCTCTATATATGGACTTTATTTTATTTATACTTACATTCAATGGTTGTTTTAAAAATGGATGTATTGTTTTAAATTATATCAATGGATAACTTTAACTTTATCAAATTTCTTCTTATCAAAAAGAAAACAAGGACTACTGACTATCCACTTGGAGAAGGAAATATGGCCCAAGTTTCATTTCCCCCTCCCGACCCAGCATACAGCCTTTAGAAATAAAGACCAAGATTATTACTAAATATTTTTTGATCAGAAAACTTTTATCTTCAGAAATTATTTAGCTTGGACATTCAATTTTGAAACAATATTTACACAGTTGTTATCTAACTAAATATTTAATTTGTTTCAACATTCATCCAACTTGAATCCTGAAGTTTAATTCTTGAGTTTTCTTAGTAATATTCTGAAGACAGGGTCATGTTTGTTATATTTTCTGAGTCATACATAGATGAAAATGTCTCCCAGAGAATTTCATGGTTTAGTGATGGAATTTTGCTGAGTATGAAATACAGAAACCTCAAGCTTTTGCCATTCAAAACATAGACACTGTTTTACTAATTTGATACATGCAATATTGTAGAGATGTATAACATCAGTTTGAATGATTTTATTTATTGACTTTTTACTGCCTCTTTTTTTTTCATTATTATTCTAGAAAATAAGCATATGAGGTTGGTCTGGATGGAGGTTCTTTTAAATTCCCCTAGAATTCAAAGAGGTCTTTCCATATGTATAAAAAATTAGGGCTTGCTTTATGTGGAAGAAGTTTTTTCTTCCCTTGTAGTTGTCGTTACTGCATTTGTCCTGCTGCTCTATGTTCTGTCCTAGGAATATTCATAACTCTCTTGAATCTGTTTTCTCCATATGTTTTAAAAATGTTTTTCTGTTTTTCTCTCTATTCGCTTTTATTCTTCATTTTGAGACAACTTTTAAATTGATCTAGGTAAACAGTGCTTCAATTTTCTGCAGTGATCATGATGCTCTTTATTGCTTTCCACTTTTAATTGTACACATTGAATTTTCCATTTCCATTTATTTTAAAATTTTATCTTAGCCAGCCTTTCTTGAATCTATTTTGACTCTCCCTCTTTGGTAATTGTACTTATTTTCTCAGTTCCAGTTTATTGATACTTAACTGTCGTCCATGGAAAGAAATGAAGATATATACTCTAAATTTTATTGCAGATTGTAGAAATATTTTTCAGACATGTATTTTTATGAAACTTTTTATATCTTAAATATTAGAAAGGAAACGGCTGATACTGGTGTTTTCAGATTAATTGTCCTTGCATGAGAAATTTGACTGCTTACCAATTAATGTGTGGATTGATTGTCTTTATACCCTCCCCTTCTTGTAAAATGGAGCCAGAGAGATTTAGGGGTCTTCGGCCTCTTGCAACTTACTTTCCTCCACCCCCACAATCAAGATGGCTCATCCTGCAGGGCCTCCGGCAGTGTTCTTTCCATTGCTTCCCTGTTTTACAAGGCTTAGCATTACATAACTAAACATTCCAGGACACAACCTGGCTCTAAACCTCCCACATTAGCTTCTGCCACAGTGCATGCTGGGAGCTGTGGTCTTCTAAGGATGCAGCTAAAGGAGTGCGGATGTGATTTCTTAGCTTTTGGGACACAGCTGCCCATCTTTCTAAACGCTGCAGCCCTTTGATGCGGGATGTAATGCAATGCAACGAATAAGGATGAATCAGTCTTTTTCTGTCTTCTCTGGGTCTATTTTGAACTTGTTCTGAGTGTAGAGCAAGTATTGTGTCGTCTAAAAATAAAGTCCCTAAGCCAACCCCTTTCTATTGTAGTCAGTAGAAATTCCCTTCCCACATGGCATCTGGTCTTCTGTTAAGTTTTGTTTGCATTGTTATGTCTAATTTTTGTCCTTTTCTCTAACTTGCTTATATTTTTGGATATTTTCATAAAAGGTAAAAAAATGTGTGGCAAGAACAGTTACTTTGCTAACATTTAATCTAGAAACCATGTATATATATTCTAAGGAGAAAATTCACGGAGAAAAATTTTTAATTGAATGCAAACAGCAGCATTTTGGATGGGTCTCTCTTTGATTGAATTTCACTATCACAAGACACTGAGCAGACCAAGTCACAAGGTTTCAGCCTCCTGCCTAAAAGCCATTCTTCAAATCTCTTACAGGAAAGGTATCATTCTGCTCATAGTTTAGTATGTAAAATCCTGAGAGGAGTATCTGACATATTGTAAACTCTCAGCATATGTTCCTTGCTCTTATTAAAAGAACCTGTTTTTTTCTCACATGTTTTAAAAATTATATACAACTTCAAAGCTTTAAGCACCAATTAAATGATTTTGGTCTAGAATGCTTTCTCCAGTCATTATTCTAACTTCTTTGCATAATTCCAATGACATTGTTTCAAAAGAAGCTTAAGAGTCTTCCTTACAATTTGATATTTGTTAGGATTGCAGGTCCCTCAAGCTCCAGTGACAGGGAGGAACTATTTGCCTTCCCCTTGCTCCGCGGTGGGAATCTGTTACTGACTATAAAGTTTTCATAAAATTGTTCCCTGTCATTCCTGGGACACCCACGGCAATGATTAACCCAGCATGAATGGTGTATTGTCAAATACTCTGATGAGATGTGTGCAAAACTTCTAAAATAACTCGCTTCCTCTTCTCCAACCAATGCTCCCATTAGGCAAAGAAGAGCCCAGAAATTGCTGGAAAGTGGTGGTCCTGTAGTACTTGAAGCCTGCTTTGCTATTTTAAAGTTTATTTTCCTCTTCTCAGGTTTGTATTGCAAAGCATGGCCATCTGACCGTGTGGCGCTAAAACACATAGCTGTTAGAAGCTATGGGGTTGCGGAGGTGGTGATTCCTTACAGATTTCTAGGACCACTGATCAATTAGAATAACTTGCCTTAGGACTGGAGAAAGAACAAACAAACCCTAGAGTCTGCTCCCCCTGTCCTTGGTTGCAGGCATGCTAGACATTAAATTTAATAGATCTGGTAATAGGGCTACCAAGGGATCTGGTTTGATTGGGACTGTTCTGGTTTTAGCACTGAAAGTCCCACTTCCTTGGAATCCCCTTGGTCCTGAGTAAATTGGGCAGTTGCTCACCCTCCCTGGAATTAAACTACAGCTTTGCCATTTAGAACCAGATATATGAACTTGGATGGGTCATATGGCCTCCCAAGGCCTGCTTCCTCTTTTATAATGTGGCGATTATAATACCTGTTTAGCAGCATTGTGAAACTCAAATGTAGAATTGTCCATTATAGTGCTTTGTGTTCTGGCAGGTACTATGCCAATGTTGGCAGATGCAATTATAGAAGATATTGTTTCTTTGGGCCACATAGGACTACTTGAAAAATTCCAGAATGGAGCTATACAGGCTCAATGAGTTATACAGGCTCAAAGCCTCTATCTTGTAGACTTCTCCAAAAGAACAGTGAGCATGACTCCAAAACCAACTGACTCAGAGTTGGCAGAAAAATTTGAAAGAGGCTTGGGCATGGGAAGGGGGGATGTCCCAAAGATTGATGGCATGAGAACCTGCTGACTGTGATTTCTACTCAATTCTTTCAATGTGCTCTGGGCATAGATGCCCACCCCAACATTTGCATGTAGCCTAGACTAGTCTGGCTTTTCTATTGGAACCTGCGACTCTGATATGTAAAATGAAGAACCATTTTACATTGACTAAATTGTCTCTAGACTCTCCCAGCTGTAAAGCCACCCTGCACCAATGTCTTCCAGGCATTAGCAATTGAGAGAGATGGAGGAGGTCTTCTGAACTCAATTCATCTTAGGACTTTTGCATTTTTTTTTTTTTTTGCTTTAATGACCTATTTCTTTTATTTTCTTACCATACTCTCCAATTATCCCCTTTGTGTGTGTGTGTGTGTGTGTGTGTGTGTGTATTGCCCTTCTTTTCTTATTTGCTCTGAGAATATTATGTTCCATGTAGGATATGGAATTGGCTTGTCTTTGGATTGTCATCTGTTGCACCTAGCCTGGGAGGTACTCGGCCAATATGTGTTGAATGAGTGAGTAGACCAGATGTTCATGGATCACAAGTCATCCCAGCTTTATATTTTTTTAATGAATGAATAGATGGTAGAATATATTAAATGACCCACATATGAATAATTGTGTTCGTGATAACACAAACTCTATGGTAGCAATACTTTATTTTCTTTCAAAATCAATCTTTATTTAGAGGTGATAATGAGGAGGGCCAAAGATCTGAACCAGACAGTTCTTAGATACCTTTAACACAAGGATGTTGCAGACTTGCAGACAGGAGAGCAGTGGATTGCAGCTCAAACAGGAGATTGCTCATTGAAAGTTTGAGGTAAACTGCAAACTTATCGATCATTTACTTCAATTGTTAGCAAGCACTTATCCTGAAACTTTCCCTTCATTTCACAGATTGTCAATGTAGTCTAAAGTAAAAGATGGTAATGAATTCAGAGTATGACTGAGGTGGATTCCAGTGCTTCAGTGGTGGTAAATTGCCTGAGATGATTCTCCTCTTCCTTCCCCGCCTCTATCCTCCCTACCCAAATCAGCCATGGGATGTTCACTGGCATTAAAATAAAGGAACAACAGGGCCAGCAACAGAAGGGATAAGGAAGGGAAGGGAGGGTGTGAGTGACTCTCAAATTAAGTCTGCTCCCTCTGTATGATTTGCAGCAGATGTTATCTGTTAAACTCAAACAGCTGATCCTTGATTTAGAGATAATTTGTTTATTATTATACTAAGTGGGGCCCGTAAATCTCTATTATAAGCTGATGAGGACTGAAGAAAATGTGTATGTTGAATGCACCCAACAGTTCACATTTTTCCTAGCTTCATTCTCCCTGGTAATCTGATGAGAAATATTGACATTTTCAGAGAGGCTTATAAGCAATAAGCAATTCAGGTTTTGTGTACTAAATGTGTCTTGGGTTGTGGTTGCAAGTGGAAGTTGGGCTTGGCTTTGGGAATCTACCAAGCAGTATGTTTTGGTGCCGGCTGAATCTCGTCCTACAGGTCTGTGTTCTTTCAAGTTTCTTGTGTACATCCAACTCCACCGGGTTGACATTCTTAGGGAGGAAATTGGATGCATAAAGAACAGAGTTTGCATAAGGCTTTTGTAAGCCTGATTACGGCTATTTACACAGCTGTAATCATTATAAATAAATTACTTCATAAATTTCAACAAATGAAATCATGTCATGTTATTTTGCCTGCTTTGTCTCTTCTTTGTGCCGCCAAGTTGCCAGTGTGTCATTTATTTTGGCTCATTTTTGTTGAAATGAGATTTAAGGAAGAGCCCAATTACAGCATCTGTGAGCCAGGGCTCTCCCACCTCAGCTTTTAGTTATTTATTTTCAGTCAGAGGGAAAAAATACAGCAGAAAATACAAACAGCTAATGTGCTGATAGAAGAATACGTATGTAGTATCATGTTCCTGGAACATGTTTATTTCTATTCTTTTGTCAAGTACGTTAAGGAATCATTTACATGAACAAAATTCACATGTTTTATGTACAGTTCTTGGAGTTCTGACAAATGTGTAGTCATATGACCACCACGATCACCATATAGAACAGTTACATCACGTCAAAGAGTCCTATATCTCTTCGCAGTCAACTCTACCCCTTACTATTGCTGTGTTCTGTCCTTAGCTTTGCCATTTCCAGAATGCCATATAAATGGAATCATACAGTGTGCAGCCTTTTGAGTCTGGCTTTTTGTATTTATTTAGCTTGATGATTTTGAGATTCATCCCTGTTGATGTATGTAACAGTGGTTCATTCCTTCTTATTGTTGAGTAGTTTTCTATTGCATGGATATATCACAATTTTATAGGCTTTCCTCAAATGAAAGACATTGGATTATTTTCAGTTTGGTGTTACAAATAAAGCTGCCTGTATGCATTCTCCTGTAGGTCTCCGCATGGATATGTTTTCATTACTTTTGGATAAATACCTACTAGTGGGATTGCTGGGTCATATGGACAATATGTTTAACCTTCTAAGAAATGGCAAACTGTTTCCAAAGTGTCTGTATCATTTTACTTTTCTATTATTAGTAGCAATAGATAAGAGATCCAGTTGCCTCTGGCTTCTCCTTAAAACTAGGTGTTGTTGGGTTTGTTTTTTAAAAGCCATTCTAATGGTTATGTAATGGCATCTCATTGTGGTTTTTATTTGTATTTTCCTAATGACTAATAATGCTGAGCAATTTTATGTGCTTTTTGGACATTTGTATATCTTCTTTGGAAGAAATGTCAATTCAAATCCTTTGCCAAAGTTCCTCAGAAAGTAAAACATAGAATTATCTGATCTAGCAATTTCACTTCTTTGTATTTACTCAAAAGAATTGAAAGCGAGGACTCAAACAAATGCATCTATGCCTATGTTTGTAGCAGCGTAACAATACCAAAAAGTGAGAATAATCCAAATATCCACCAACAGGTAAATGGATAAACAAAATGTGGTATTTACATATAATGGAATATTATTCAGCCTTAAAAATGAATTAAATTTTAATATATGCTACAACATGGATGAAAACATTATGTACAGTGAAATAAACCAGGCACAGAAGGACAAATATTATATTATTCCATTTATATGAGGTACCTAGAAAAGGCCAGTTTATAGAAACAGAAAGTGTTATAGAACTTATGAGAGGCTAGGGAGAGGGAAATGGGAATTTATTGCTTAATAGGTATAGAATAGGTATAGAATTTCTGTTTGGGATAGTGAAAGCATTCTGGAAATGGATAGTGGTAAGTAACACTATAAATGTACTTTTTGCTGCTGAATTTTACACTTAAAATTTTTAAGATGGGCTGGGCACTGTGGCTCACACCTGTAATCCCAGTGCTGTGGGAGGCCAAGACAGGAGGATTGCTAGTGCTCAGGAGTTGGAGACCAGCCTGAGCAAGAGAGATACCCCGTCTCTACTAAAAATAGAAAAGAAAAAAATATTAGCTGGGCCCAGTGGCCCATGCCTATAGTCCCAGCTACTAAGACTGAGGCAGGAGGAGCGCTTAAGCCCGGAAGTTTGAGGTTGCAGTAAAATCTGATGATGCCGCTACACTCTATAGAGGTGACAGAGTAAGACTATGTCTCAAAAAAAACCAAAGAAAAAAAAACAAAAAAAAAAAACAAAAAACTCCCCCAAACAAAAAAATGATAAATTTTATGTTATATATATATATTAACACCAAAAAAAACACTAGTAAACCTTTTGCTTATTTTATAATTGGTTTATTTATCCTTATTTTGGGTTGTAGGAGTTCTTTATATATTTCAGATACTAGATTCTTAACAAATATATGATCTGAAAATATTTTCTCTCATTCTGTAAGTATCCTTTGATGTGCACAAGTTTTTGATAAAAGCTAATTTATCTATTTTTCTTTGGTTGCTTGTGCATTGGGTATAATATCTGTGAAACCATTGCATAATACAAAGTCATTAAGAATTACACTTGTTTTAAGTTATATAGTTTTAGTTAATTACATTTAGGTTTTTGATTCCTGTTGAGTTGATTTTTGTATATAGTGTGGGCTAGAAGTCCAAATTCATGTTTTACGTGTGGCTATCCATTAGTCTCAGCAGTATTTGTTGAAAAGGCTATTCTTCCCTTATTTAATTGTCATGATATGCTTATTTAAAATCAATTGACAATAGTGTACAGAATTGTTTCTGGTCTCTCAATTCTAGTCCATTAGTCTGTATGTTTCCCCTTATGCTGGTTCATACAATCCTTATTACTGCAACTTTAGTATGTTTTGAAATTAGAAAGAGTGAATCCTCAAAATTTGTTCTTTTATTCTGGATTTTTTTCCCTGGATTTTGTCTGGATTTTTGGCTAGCTTGGGTATCTAATATTTATATATGACTTTAAGATTTCTTGGCCAAGTTTTGTAAAGTGACAGTTGGAATTTAGATATGGGTTGATTAAATCTGCAGATCAATGTGGGGATTATTGCAATCTTAATATATTGTCTTCCAATTAGTGAACATGGGATATTGATCCATTTATTTAGGTCTTCTTTCATTTTTTTCAGTGATATTTTATAGTTTTTAGTATGCAAATCTTGTACTTATTTGGATAAATTTATCTCTAAGTATTTTACTTTTTTGGATGGCATTTTAAATGGAATTGTTCTCTGAATTTCATTTTTGGAATTTTCATTTCTAGTATCTTGAAATACAACTGATTTTATCCATTAATCTTATATCCTGAAAACTATATACTGAATTTGTCCATTACCTCTAATACTGTGTTTGTCCATTATATAGGGTTTTCTTCATGTAAGATAATGTCATCTGCAAATAGACATACTTTTACTTCTTTTTTTTTCAATAAGGAAGCCTTTTCTTTCTTTTTCCAGCCAAATTTCCTAAGTTAGTACCTCCGGTACAATGTTGAAAAGAAATGGAGAGAAATGGGGAAAGCTTCTTAGGGAGTGGGAATTTTCAGCCTTTCACCACTAAGTATGATGGTAGCTGGGGGTTTTTCCTAGATGTCTTCTATCAGGTTAAGGATGTTCACCTCTATTTCTAGTATAGTGAGTGTTTTCATCATGAAATTGTGTTGGATTTTGTCCATGCTTGCTTTGTGTCTATTTTGTGTGATTTTTTAAAATCTTTTATTCTATTAATATGGTTTATTATATTTATTGTTTTATATATGTTGAACCAATCTTGCATTCCTGATATAAATTCCAATTAGTCATGGTGTATAATTTTTAATATGCTTTTATATCTATAATCATAAGGAATGTTTTTTATTATTTTCTTTTTCTGATTTTCTTTTATTTTGGTATCAGGATAATATTTGTCTTATGGAATGAGGTAGGAAGTGCTCCTTCCTCTTTTGTTTCTGGAAGAATTGTTATGGATTGGTGTCAATTTTTCTTTTAAAAAATTGGTAGAATTCACCAGTGAAACGATGTCTAGTCTAAACTTCTTATCTGTGGGATTTTTTTAAAAAATTGCTAATATAATTCCTTTACTTCTAAGGGATTTAGATATTTTTTATTTTTTATTGAGTCAGTTTTGGTTATTTGTGTCTTTTTAGGAATTTATTTAAAAGAACCAAATTTTGGTGTTGATTTTCTTTATTTTTCTAATCTCTATTTCATATATTTCACTCTAATCCATATTGTTTACTTCTTTCCACTTGCTTTGGATTTATGTTCAGGTGAGATATTAATGTGTAGTTTTCTTTTTTTACAGTATCTTTGTCTGGTTTTGGTAGTAGGGTAATTATAGCCCCCCAAAATGAGTTAGTATTTCTTATGCTTTTATCTTCTAGAAGGGATTGTAGAGAATTGGTATAATTTTTATTTAAAAGTTGTATAGGATTCACCAGTGAACCCATATGGGCCTGGTGCTTTCTGTTTTCAAAGGTTATTAATTATTGATTCAGATTCCTTAATAGATATAAGCCTATTCAAATTGTCTATTTCTTCTTGGGTGAGTTTTGGCAGATTGATCTATTTCACCCATGTTTTCAAATTTGTGGGCCTGGAGTTGTTCATGGCATTCCTTTATTATCCTTTTAATGTCCATGGGATCTGTAGTGATGTCCCCTCTTTCATTCTTGATATTAGTAATTTGTGTCTTTTTTGTTGTTGTTGTTTGTTTTCAGCCTGGCTAGAAGGCTTATCAATTTTTTTAATTTATTTTTTCAAAGAACCAGTTTTTGGTTTTGTTGATTTTCTCTATCGATTTCCTGTTTATAATTTCAACAATTTCTGCCCTAATTTTTATTATTTCTTTTGTTCTGCTTACTTTGAAATCAAGTTGGCTCTTTTTTCTAGTTTCCTAAGGTGAAAGTTTATATTATGGATTTTAGATCTTTCTTATTTTTAAACATGTGCATCCAATGCTATAAATTTCTCTCTGAGCGCCGCTTTCATTATGACTCCCAAATTTTGATAAGTTCTTTTCAGACTGGAAAAGGGAGCGAACTATTTCTTCAAATTTTTTTATGTCTCTTTTTTTCTTCTCCTTCTGGGATTCCCAATATGGGTGTGTTGATATGCTCAGGTTTGTGAGGCTCTGTTCACTTTTCTTTATTCTTTTTTTTCTTTATTAATGTACTGAATAACCTTATTAATCTCTCTTATCTTCAAATGCATTAATTCTTTCTTTTACCTGCTTAAATCTCCTATTGAACCCCTGTAATATTTTTTTTCTTTTAGTTATTGTAGTTTTCAACTCTAGAATTTCTATCCATCTCCTTTTATAAAATTTATCTCTTTATCAGTATTCTCTATTTGGTAAGATATTATTCTCATCCTTTCCTTTAGTTCTTTAGGCAAATTTTCCTTTAGCTATTTGAACATATTTAAAATATCTGGTTTAAAATATCTATCTAATAAGCCCAAATTCTGGACTTTCTCTGGGAGTTTATCAATTGCTTATTTTTCTTGTGTGTGTGCTATACTTCTTTCTTTACACATCTTGTTTTCTTTTTGTTGGACAAGAACATTTTAAATAGCATGTGATGCTTTTGAAAATCAGATTCTTCCCCCTCCCCAGAGTTTGTAGTTGTTTCTGTTTGTTGTAGTTGTTTGTTTAGTGACTTTTCTGAACTAATTTTGTGAAGTCTATTTTGTTTCTTGTGTGTGACTACTGAAGTCTCTACTCATACTCAGTTAACAATGTGTTTGGCTAATTTTCAGATAGAGATTTCCTCAAATGCCTAGAACCAATAGATCTTCTACTCTTTGCCTATAAGCTGTGTGTGTGTGTGTGTGTGTGTGCGCACACATGCATGTGTTGGAGCATGCCTTCAACTCTCATCCAGATAACTGACAACTCTGCCTTAGCTTTCACTTCCTGCTTGTGCAAAAACTCAAGGTCAGCCAGAGGTGGAGAGGGTAGGGCCTTCCTGGGTCATTCCTGAGTATGTATGCAGCTTTAAGCATGTGTGTGTGGCCTACTAGCTTCCCAGAAATATGTTGGAGCCTTTCAAAGCCCCTATGGACATCCCTCCCAATCCTTAGTTTTTCCTTTTAAGATTTTCAGACAGTCCATGTTTTGCCCCAATTGTTATCTATCATTTTAGGCAGCTAGGACTTTTAAATCTTTGCTTTTTATTGTTTTTGATAAATATTCTCAAAGAGAGGGTTTTTGCACTGGGTGAGTTCCAGTTTAGGCCAAATAAAAACAAGTCTTTCAAGTAGGATCTTCCAGAAACCCACCAGTCAGGTAAAAAATAAATTAATTAATTTAAAAAAACACACATTTCTTTGGGAACGAGGCTTTGAAAAAGCTCCAGCTCCATTCTGTTCCCACCAGACAGGGAATGTAGCCTGTTATTTTCAAGGTTAATGCTGAGGTTAAAAGTGAGGGACAGGGTTAGAGCAAGTTAAAATGTCACAGTGTGTTGTTCTTACTGAGATTCAACTATATTCCTTGAACAAACATGTTGCTGAAAGCCTTTGGTTAATTTGCAGAGTTCTAAAAAGTTTATTCTGATGATTTTTATGGGTTTTTCATTGCTTTTAGAAAGAGATAAATTTTCACAGGTCTTTGCCATCTTTGTTCACAGTGAAAATGAGTGTGCATGTGTGTGTGTGCTCTTACATGTTACTGACAAAATATTTGTAATGAGCATTATATCCCTTTCTCAAATGTAGTAGAAGTTGAAATTTGCTTTTGCTTTGAGTAAAATAGGCTATTTATAAGAAGACCCAATTTACTCATTGGTCAGGTATAGAATTGGTAAAGCTGTAAGGACCATAATTGCATATTATCTTGTAGGTCCCTGAGCAAATCCTTTCATAGGACTTGGGTCTCCCCAAAGAATGAATGTTTTGTAGTAAATACTTCTTTCTTTGGTCACTAGACTCTCCCCTACATTAGTTAAAGCTTGAAAGTTTTAAATATAAATCTGGATAATTCAACTTTTTTATGATGCAAAAGTTTGAATTTAGGCACAATTGAAAATTAAAACCTAAGAGTGTGATTGGATTTCATCAATTTATTTTAGAAGATGAAAAGATTACCCCAGCCTGTGCAGGACAGTATTTGAGTGTCTGACCCCTCTCAGTAAGGGGTCAGTACACTGAGTTGAGCCCTTAAAGGAACATGGTCCAACAGTCATTTCTTCAAGCAGGACAAGCACCTGATCTTACTGTGACTACAACTGCTGAGAGCCTTTGGCTGAAGTTATTTCCTACCTTTAAATACTGAAGAAGAACCCGGTATCATTCAGGCCTCATTCTGTGCATCTTCTCACCTCCTTCTCTGTTCTGTCTTTTCTCTTTCTCGACTCCATGCTTTGTTGTGGTGAGAAACTGAAGCATTTCATTTCACTTTTTGATTAGAGGCTCTCCTTTTCTTCCATGCTGGATCTAAGGGAGATAGGATGTGACAGGGAAGCTTGTTTTTAATCAGAGTTGTAAGCATATTTGTGTGTGTGTAAAGCCCCATCAGTTTTGAGTGGGGAAAAATCCTGCTCTTGGCTTTACCTATGTAAGTACAAATTTATTCCTAAATCAAACAGCCTTAGCAAGGACAACTTATTTCATAATATTCAGCAAGCATGAAAAATCATGAAGAGTGTTGGAGGCCCCACTCCACAAAGAAGTGGGGCTAAGCGTAAAGCACTTGTGCTAACAGCTCTGTGCTGATTGGCGCACGTTTGCGAAACAATGGCTCATCGTACCTGGTCCATCGCTTGACTGAATTTAAACTCTGATTTACCCAGACATGGATAAATTACATTTATCTTGACTCCAGATGCCAAATGTGCTTATGAATTCTGGTACTTGACTACACTGCCATTCTAGTAAAGTTGTATACAGATGTTAACTGGATAATGCTGTGTTGCGTATGCAGGAGAGATGCAAAATATCTGGAATATGAAGAATTTATTTGGAGTGTAGGTTCTATGGATGTCATTGCTATTGTCTAGTCAGAAGACATTACAGCTTTGATATATTTGGTCCAATAATTGTGCCCATCCAAACAACTAAATTAGATTGATACATACTTTATATGAATCACGGTTTCACTGTCTGTTACTTGCATTGCAAAATGTTCTGAACTAGGTCAAATCATATTATATGTGGCAGACCTAACTTGGTTGGACATAGCACATCTCATTATTTCATTTATTTATTTGATAAATATTTATTAAAAATGTACTATGTGCCAATAACTCTGCCTGATGCTGAAAGATAGCAGCAAAGATATCACATAGTGATGAAACAGAGCTTTGCCGTGTGGCTGGATCGGAAGCTACCAGAGGAACCATTGATACAAATTTGGACCTGGCAGTTGCTGAGAGATAAATGAACTGCACAACTTCCTCTCTCACCAGCACCACTATACGGAGCTGCTCTTTTGAATATGGTAGCCACCAGTTGCATGGGGCTCTCTTTAAATTTAAAATTAACATTACATAAAATTGAAATTTCAGTTTGGCATTCATATTAGCCTCATTTCAAGTGTTCAATAGCCACATGTGTCTAGTGTTTATAGGCCTGGGCACCACAAATATAGGATATTTCTATCATCACAGAAAATTCTATTTAGCCGCCCTAAAATAGAAGTTGGAAGAAAAAAACCCTGATAACTTCATTTACCATTTCATAATTAATATCAGACACAATCCATGGGCTGACACTGTTTCCTGTGGTAGACACATTTATGAGGACAGGAAATTCTCTAAAACGGGTTTTACAAGCATTGAAGTTAACACAAAAAGACAGGCTCTGTGGTTAATTTAAAAAGTTGTTACCTCAGGTGCCCTCATTCTCCTTATAGTGAAAAGACAGAGCCAATGCCAAACTAATAATAGGGATTATTGCAGGGATTTATTAACTGTTCACAAAATTTATTCTCCTCTTTCTTTTTTCAGTATAATACAATGGTACAATGCCATTTAGGTGACCAGCTACACTGTAACTGGCCCACCCTCCTCTACAGCCAGGTGTGTGGTGACTTGGTTCACACCAGCAAAATGTAAACTGAAGTGACGTCGTGTCTGGATAGAGCCTTTAATGGGTGGACATGCTTCCTTCATACTCTTTTTGTTTTTTTTGTTTTTTTTACTTTGCTGCAAGCCAGCTTCTATACCATGGCTTCCAGCATGCAGGAAAAAAAACCCATCACCCTATGTGCACCACAGTGGAAAAACATGAGAAGCCCAAGTCTCTAAGATCACATGGGATCTAGTGGTTGTCTAACCTGGAACTGCAACCGATACACAAAAGAGAAATAAACATCTTCCCTGTTTGACCCATTGCTTTGGGGGATTTGTTTGTAACAGCAGCTAATATCACCCTAACTTACATAAGAAAAGATACAGACATAATTTTGCTTGAAAACATTTGTTCAGTCTTAGATATTAGAAACAAAGTTCTTTGTTATTGCTCCCTCAATTATAAATATTTTGCATCTTATTCAGAAAAAATAAATATATAGCACTTTCCTCAAATGAAAGTACTTTTATCCCCAATGAAATTGCTTCCTATCTTTATGAAGCCCTTATCTTAGTTTGGGTTTCTATGAATCAGCCCCTGCATTGGAGATTCTTACTGGATAGGGAAGGGGAAAAGAACCAAGAAAAGGTGTGATCTGGCTGAAAACGAGATTCAGTCTGATTGCACAGGGAGCTCTAGAGTAGAAATCTCACTGCAGAGTTATCTCTGCCTGAGGCAGAGGCAGTTTTTGAGCCTCAGTATTTGCTAGTCACTGGCTAATGAGATCTCCCAGAGAGTTCTCAAAGGGTAGCTGCTCTTATTAGGTGGGTGCGATCCTCTGCAAAAGAGGGCAGTGTGAGCTGAGAGCACCAACTCTCTTGTGGCTGGGGATGGGTGCACCAGTCCGGGCCGGGGGGGCTGCAGCACACCAGCAGCCACTGAAGCCCCTTATCCTTAAATGCATGGATTTACTGTCTGAGCTTCCCCAGTAGACACAGCTGATGGGAAGATTCTCTTCCCAAAGGGGAACATATACCTTTTTATGACTCCAAATATGGTCCCAATTTTGCAGAGCAAATTTTCGCATGAGAAGACAGAAAGTTAAGTTTTAGCACAAATACAAAACCTTGGACAGTGGTCTGCATAAGAACATGTGGAAGAACAAAGCAGGGAAGGAACAATCCTTCCTGGGGATACCACAGAAGCTTGTCCCTGGTGTGAGCAGGTGACATGAGAGACAATAGTGTGTGATGGTACAGAGCCTGAATTCTGGAGCCAGATAGTCTCTGCCTGAATTAAAGTTTTGTCACTAACATGCTGTATGACACTGAGCAAATAACTCGACTTCCTTGGGCCTCAGTTTCTTTCTCTATAATGAGGATAATGATGGATAATGATAGCTATCAGTTGTTGAGTGGATCAAACCCTCAGTGTGTGGAAAGGTCTTTGAACGCCACCTGGAACACGGTGAGAGCCATGTAAAGGTGGCTCATGGTGTTCTGGGCAAGCCAGGCCTTGAAATGAGAGGCAACATGTGCCAGGTACAGAATAGGAGAGGACATTGGTTAAGAAAGCCCTTGGCCTCTGGGGACAGATATTCCAGAACTGAATCTCTGCTGTACTACTGCATGATCTCTGGCAAATTACTTAAATTTTTTGTGCTTCAGTTTTCTCATCTTTAAACTTGGAATAATGATAGCACTTTTCACTCAGAAGTGCAGTGAAAATTAAGTGAAATAATCATCATAAAATTCTTAAAATAGTACACAATAAATTTTCAATAAATGTCATTGTTGTGGTTGTTATGCCATTATTATTCCTCAAGGACAGGCAGGAGACTTTTTCAGAGAATGGAGAAAACTTCATTGTGGTAGGTTCATTGCTTGTACACAGGGGTTTTATGAGGTGAGCATGAGACTGCACAGATAAGTAGAGGTAAAACTGGGAAATTCCTACTGTACAAAGCTAATGTGCTTTGACTTGGTCCTGTAGGCTCCATAAACCCACTCAACATTAAATATGTTTTCCCAAGTTTCTCTTTCAGAGGAAGGAAGTGGTGCCAGTTAGCTAACTGATAACCAATTATCCCATAACTTAGTGTCTTAAGACAACAACTATTAATTTAGTTCATGGTATATAGGCTGGAAATTTGGGCTGGGATCAGCTGAGAGATTCTTTAGGTCTCAGATAGGTTTCTTCACGATTCCATGTTCATTTTCTGGTCATATAGGTAGCTGTGTATCAGGGGCTTGGTTGGGGATTGGTTTGGGGAAACTTGGGGCTGTACTGTGTGGTCTTGCATGCTCTGTGGGCTCATCCAAGCTGACTATCCTGGTACAGGTAGGGTTCCAATAGAAAGTCCAC
Source organism: Cheirogaleus major (assembly GCA_963574435.1). Classification (NCBI taxonomy): domain Eukaryota; kingdom Metazoa; phylum Chordata; class Mammalia; order Primates; family Cheirogaleidae; genus Cheirogaleus; species Cheirogaleus major. Next base: position 61,052 of record CAUYPO010054962.1, on the reverse strand, counting down.
AATGGCAATAATCCAGCAAGTTCTCCAATGATCACTTCTTTAACTCATGAGAAGGGACAGAGGCAGCAACTGCAGTGTTGCTACCTTCTTTAAAATGGCCAACTTTTGTAAGGTCCTGGTAAGGGCTCTGGTAGGGAAAGGAAGTGAGGAAGGACCCACTCTGTTGAGGTCCTGGGAGGGGAAGGTACTATGTACCCTAATGCAGTGGGCCACCTTGGCCTGGCTGTCTCTCCAGCCCCTCTCTTCTGTGCATTTCATAGGTCACTAGTTGGCACCAGGAGATCTGGTTGGGCAGCAGCCTACATCATGGGGATAAAGAGTTCTCCCAATCCCACCCATGATTAAAAAAGAGGCCTGCAGTCCTGAGGCCAAGAGAATGTGTTGTTGAAACAAAGAGAAGTTTTAATATGTGAAAAGAAAAGTTTCTGAAAAAGAAAACATTTAGTCAATTTTGCTCCACTTGTATCTCTTTATTCAGAAAGGTAGAGAATTAATAACTCTTCTAATAGAAGGACTAAAGAGGAAACTAGATAGTATTGACTAGATGTCATTGGTTTGATAAAGAAAAGTATGAAGTGATAATATTTGAACTCTGCATTAAGCACACGTGTTTGATATAATTTATATAAATGTTGATTTTCATGAAATCACTTTAAGTTAGTATAGCGAATATATATTTTATTGAAGATCACTAACCTGTAACACAAGAATCAACTGACATCATAGGTTAATATAAATATCAATGGCTGTTATACTGATATTAAATTGGAAAGCCAAAGTTTAGGTTTTGAATCCAAGCCTTGCCTGGGTCCCTTGAGTTACTCACCCAAGCTCTTTGAACAACAATTTACTCATTTGTTAAACTAGCATATTTTTCTCACTAGATTGTTGCTTCTAACACATTGCCTAGGATTTCCTAGGTACTCGGTAGAAGTCATTCCTTCACCATCCAATCATTAAAAATAATATTTAATTTTGTCTTTAAAAAGAAAAGAAAATGTAAAATTTAACGAAAAAATTGTAAGGTTTTTTTTTTCCCCCTTTAAGTATCTTCTGTTGATTTGGGAATTGAATGAAATTGAGCTGTCTTGGTTTGGGTTGCCCTATAAGCTAACCCTGAGAAAAGGATTTGAGTACAGGTAGTTTACCTGGCAAGGAATCCCAGGAAACACTGGTACGGAAGGGGAGTGAGAAAGCAAGGCAGGCAACAGACTGCAACTAATAGGAGATGCATTATTAAGTTTACCACTGTGGGCACCTGGTGCTTGATCCCACTGGAGAGGCCTAGGAGGTAGGGCAGACCACATGCCTCAGAGATGTCCTAGGGAGCTGGGGTATTTATACACCCACTGCCACTGGTCTTTGGTTCAGGGCTGCTCCCAGAAGGTGTTACCTGCCTAGAATGTCCAGCTAGCCTGTGTGGCAGAATGGGCTCCCACACAGAGAGAAAGTTGTTAGACAAAGATAGGCAGCTGATGTGCATGGAAGTGGTCAATGTTGAGGGAATGTGGATTGTGATCTGATAGCATCTGCCCCATAATAAATTCTGATTTTCAAACCTTTGTTTTGTTTTTTTTTTCTCTCTCTCTCTTTTCAACTAGCTGTTCAAATTCTTTTATGGAACACAGAACAACATATAAAATGGATTTAAAAATGAAGCTACTGTAATTTCTGTGGTTGGGAGTATGTGCTTGGATCCAGTACTCTCTTTTCCCCTATGGCTCTGACAACCAACCTAGAGATACCTCTGAGAAATGCAAGTGCTACTCAAAAACCAGTGTTAAAGCGTATGACTTAGATCTTTAAGGACGTTTCCAGTTCTAGCTCTCTGTTTGATATTTTTGCACCAAGCTGCTTTCTGCCTCCTGCCTTCTGCTAATACCTTTTCTGCTTATTTTCCTCTTAAAAACAAAACCAACACAAGAAGATTCTTTAAAACCTTATAAAAAAATCCAATTAGATTTCAATGGTGATAAGCAAAAAAAAGACTCAAGTGAGGAAAAAACACAACAAAATGTTACAAAACAGCTAGTTGGATGGCTATTTAAAACCCACAGTGACTATCCAGGATAAGGTAGTCATAGTAACACACCCAGGAAGATTACCCCCTACCCCTTGTGACTGCAAGCTGGAGGAGGGGGGAGGGTGGCGTAGAGGGCAGAGGTCTGCTGGGGAAGGGGCTCTCCTGGTGCACATTCTCCACACAGACTGGAAAGGAACAGCTTTAACAGAAGCTGTGAATCCCCTCAATGAACATAGAATTTTATCTGTATTTTCGGCAACTGCCTTGTGGAATCAAAAGTTGGCTTCTTTAGAGATAACTTAAATGAAAGCATATTTTAAAAAAAAATCTTTGATAAAACTCACACTATGGGGGGAAAAAAAACAGAAGACCAAATGGAAACTGTGGGCGGTAGCTGTGACTGCGCCTTTTCAAGCAGTTCCTTAGACACCGCTATGGGTTTGGGCTCTCGTTGTGTTGATATTCAGATTGAGTGACTGAAACTGCATGGGAGCCCCGTGAAGTACTGTAGTAAAAGTTATTGGTGCCTGCTCCATCCCCCTCTGTACAGCACATGTACCAGCTGCGGTGAACAGTGAAAGCTAATGACTCCCAGCATTTTCCTGTCCAGAGAACCACCTCTCCAGGAAGTGCCTGGGAGGCTGTGCTCTTCCTAGAGCCCCAAACCAATGACTAATACTGGAGTAAAAAATCTTGCTCCTTGCCTCAAGTTGGGACATAACTGTGGTATGCTCCATGCTTCCCCATGGGATCTGCCTTAAGCCAGGCACCAGCTAAGACTATTTCCTTTCTCTGCTCCTTCCTCTGTTCTACCTGTTTCCCTCACTTCCTTGAAGGTTTCTTCTGAAACATCCCCTCAATAAATCACTTGCAAAATAATTGCCTTTTCAGGATTGGCTCCTACAAAGCCTACCCTAAAACAAACACCATGGGAATAGCTCTGGAATACGATGATCTCATCTACTTTCAAGCCCTGGTCCCCCACTGGGGAGCTATGAGGCCACAGGCAAGTGTCTTGGCCTCTGGGGGAGGCGATTGCACCATGGTAAAGTTCAAATGGATCTTTGTGGTTGTTATTGTTGTTTTGATGTCCTTGCCTATCTTCTTCCTCACTCTATTCCACTTTCCTCTCTCTCTTATAGGTTTCTCTTGAGATCACTCCATCAATATATCACTTACAAAAACCTACGCATGAGGCTTTGTTTCTAGGGAACCTGGCCAAAGACACATGCTAATAGTTGAGAAGTGGACTGTGACCCTTGTAGCCTAAGGGAAGCCACCTAAGTCTGTGAGAGATTGGTACCTATACTTTCTTTCTCTGACCAGAATGAGTCCTCTTTCATTGTATGTACACATTGGATATCCACAAGATTCCTAGTGAATAAGAGCCCTTAGACCCAATATCTGAAAGTTATTGGACCAAATGATTTCTAAGATTGGGTCTAACTGGACCATTCTGGAAGGCTTTCTCCACTACTCATTGAGTGCTGGTATCCCAGATTTAGTGGGATTGGAGAATGACTAGGGACGGGCCAAATACTAAAGAAAACATGGTTGGCTGGATGAGGCTTGGGCATCACTAGGAAATTCTCCTTTCTCTAGGAGAAGGGATATTTACCTCATTTAGTTTTTCAGTCTGCCACTTTGTGGCTGCTTCCCTGAAAACTCAGACTTTTCATACCTTAGTAGATACTTTTGTCCCCTGCTTTGATTTCCTTTACTGGACGTGGGTATCCATCATCCAGTTGTCCTTAGCTAATGGAAACCATCTCTTTTGGAGATGCCTGGGAGTTTATCCCTTAATCTCCAAATCCCACCCACTCTAGATCTGAGGTTGCCATGGCTAATGACTGAATCATGTTGGGATTTTAAAGCCTAACCCCTTGCCTCCAGGTGAGACCATGCTGTGGTATAATTCACACTCCAGAGCTTCTCACAGGATTGGGCTTAAGCTATATTCCAGCTGAGACCCCATTGCTGCTAAGGTCTTACCCTTCTCTATCCCACTATCCTCACTCCTTTATGGGTTACTCCTGACAGCATTCTCTCCATAAATCACTTGCAAAAGAACTCCTAAGTGAAGATTCGCAGCTGTAGAACTTATGCATATAATTCAGAAGGCTGAGGACCATAGAGGGTGAGATTTAGCTGGGAACTGACCACCAATTGACAATATTGGGATCCACAATAAATAATTTGATTTAGAAAGACTTGTATTTCATTCCCTTTTCAGGTTTCCCAAATATCTCTTCAATATGTGAAAATAAAAAAAGAAAGGTTTCTTATAGTATATTTTCTTATTCAAGGAACTAGAGAATTGTTTTTTGTTTGTTTCTTCTTTTTTTTTTTCACAGCTATATCCTTAGTATTTGTAATAGAGAATGTTCCAATACCTCTTGAATGTAGTTGGACAAATATTCAAAATATATCTAATTGGTGGACTTTTCCATTTCTGAGTGCACTTGGGATATAATAAAGATATAAAAAATGGCAGGCTTAAGGGACGGAATAGAAGATTAACCTACTTTTGGGTTTATTAACTTTGCTTCTCTAATCTTTTCACTGAAGTGGAACAAGTCTTATTAAATACTAATTATCTTCCCCATTCTTTTGCATTCTGATTGTTTTGTTCTTTTAGAGAGTATGCTTCTTATGGAGAAGTTAGCTGTTTTCAGAATTGTGTATTCAAATATTCATCATATCTGGGCTCTAAGCTACAATTTCTGTGGACTGCACTTTACTCAATTCTAAATGCCATTTTAGAAGCTAGTTTTGACATTTATTCAAACCATCTGAGGTCTCTAGTCCTTGGGGAGGAATGCGTGTGGAGGTGAATGACTAATATGGATTTCACTTGCCTTTGAATGGTTTATGGAACAGGGCGTACTATCAGGTTCTTTGGGAATTTCGATAGTATTAAATCTGGCACCATCTCTGCTGCTATCTTTCTTTATCAAGGATGAAGTGCACACATTTCTTAATGGATACAGAACAGAAAGACAAAGAATTTGGAGAAATTTGGCCAGTGTTTTAGCTCAGAATATGTTTATTTTAATTTCTTTCCACAGCCTCAGTTACAACCCTTGTTTGTTAGGTCAGTGAAGAGCTGGAATTCATCTGAAATGCAAAATTTAAGAGGGTGCCCAAAAGCTCAGTAATCAAGATCAATAATATTTAATGCAATTTTTTATTGTCATAAAAACATAAAATTTACCATCTTAATCATTGTAATAGCACAGTTTAGTAGTGTTAAATATATTCGTGTTGTTGTGAAACTGATCTCCAAAAGTTTTTCACCTTCAAATCTGAAACTCTATACCCGTTAAAGAACAACTCCCCTTTCCCTCCTCTTCACAGTCCCTGGTAACCAAAATTCTACTTTCTGTTCCTATGAATTTGGCACCTTTAGATAACTCACAAAAGTGGAATCATATAGTGTTTGTGTTTTTGTGACTGGCTTATTTCACTATTACAATGTCCTCAAGGTTCATCCATGTGTGGCATGTGACAGGATTTTATACACACACAAACACACACAATCTCTCTCTCTCTCTCTCTCTCTCTATATATATATATATATATATATATATATATGATATTTTGAAGCATTTTAATGGCAATCACTGGCATCATAACTGTGATTCTAAGCTACTGGGCTATGAAAGAACTGAGAGCAGACTAGATTTTGCCCACTAGCAGTAGTTGGCCAACCTTTGCCCTAGAGGATATCAAACGGACAAGGTTTCTTTCGGGGCATATTCTTATGTGTACATGCGGTAATGTCCAATTTTCTGAAGGCTATCTGTCTCTCGTTTCTTTCTCTCCCTCTCAAGCAAATTGATCAGTATACAAATACAATTGGTACTTTTAATAGGAATAAAACTTTATCATCCCTAATTAATTTTTTTTTAATATTGGTGACTTGATTTCTTATGACCAACTCCTCTGTGTAACCTAAGAAGAGTGCCAGGAGCCAGTGGGTGAGCCCAGTGTGACTCCCTGACCCTGTGGGCGGCACCAGTCAGGGTGAGAGCTGCTCCTCAACTTGAAATCTGCCACAGCATCGTCCCCTGCCCTGTGTTCCAGCATCCACAGACGCAGTTACCCCAAAGCTTGCACAAAGCTCCAGGGCTAGCAGAGGTTGTCCACAGTGTCTCCCTCTTTCTTTTCTTCTCTCCAATTTCTCTTCATTTCTACCTCCTCCTCCCCTGGAGCAAAGGGAGAACTGAGTGTCTTTTATCATGGAAGAGGGAAAAGAAATCTATGGTTCTAATGACTTGATAAAGACCCTATGATTGGAATAAATATGTGTAGAAACAAGACTCCCAGGAGTGACTCCAGATATCTTGAATACTTTTAACTTGGCCAATGAGGGCACACTTATAATAGCCATTATGCTATTAGACATTAGTTTCAGCAATAAAAACCATTTTTGACATTTAGTATGCTGGTGAGCAGTATTTCTGTTGATCCAAGACAGGAATAAGAGTCTGGCTTAAAGTAGCCATGTCTGAAGTAGAGCTCTCTGTGAGACGTGATGGTTGGGAACCCCTTGACTGGGCAGTCTTGATTAACACATGGCTATTGCCTTCAATCAGGCAACACACATACCAATACATGATATTTTGAAGCATTTTAATGGCAATCACTAGCATCATAACTGTGATTTGTTTTTTAGGCATCTTGACGAAAGTGATTTTAGGCCTGGTTATGTCTGTAATATGGGATGCCTTGCAAATGTGAGACAAGACTCAGAGACCCACACATGTGTGACAATAAGGCCCTCACTGACTTGTCACTCACTTCTGTCTCCAAACTCAGCTTCCCACTGCCCATTGGACTCTGCAATCACCTTTACCATCTCTGTGTCTAGCACATCCCTATCTTACCCTGCAGGAACTTTGTGCTTGATCTTTTCTTTGTCTTGACCATGTTCTTCTCTCAGATAATCAAACACCATGTTCCATCCACCTTTCATGTCTCTGCTTAATTGTCATCTTTGCAGAAAGACACCCCCATCCCCAGTCACTCTCTCCCAAGTGGCCAAGTTTTATGTTCTTCACAGCTCTGTGGTTTGTGCCTTTGGTGACTTCATACTTTTCTGTCTCTCCTCACCAGCATCAAGCACATGAGAGCAGAAATCCTGTGCCCCCACTGCCTGATATGGTACCAGACACAGAGCTGACACTCAGGGAAGGTTTGTTCAATAAGCAAAGGAAGACATGTAGGGAGGAGAGGAGAGACACACAGTGGGTACAAATGGGCTTCCCTCGACATCTGTGTCACCTGGGATATCACGAAGGAAGGCATGTAGCTTTGGATTAAATTGTAGAGAACAGAAGAAACTCCTAAAAATGAATGGAGCTTGATGTGCTAGGTTCTAAAATTGTTTTATTGGCATATATCTTTTGGAAATCTTGCCTAACTGGCAATTGATTTTCCTAATAATGATGATTAAGTAATGCACGATGTAAAAATGCCCTCTGAATCATCAAAGAAAATTAGATTCTGTTTAACACAGAACCCATGTTAGATGTATTTCCTAATTATTTGGAAACCTGTGAGTCTCTATTAATCAGGCAATGTGATTAACTAAATCTGGCCTAGCACAGTAACACTGGGTTTACTGTAATGTGATCGCTCAAAGCCAGAGAGCCTGTTAAAATGTCCAGGAGGAAGCAGGAGACAAATATATTTTAACTATTCGTAGATTGATATAAAAGCCAATTACATGGAAAATTGATACAAAAAATACCAGTCAGACTGGTCTTCAGTGGTTCATAGCACTTATGATATCCAGTTCAAGGGTATGAATTGTTGATAATGAAGACTCAGTGATCTGCCATCATGCATCACCTCTACCTGGGTTTTAATCTTTCATCTGGTGAATTAACAGGGAAGATTCTTCAGAAGATCCTCACCAGGGAAGAATGGGGTGTGGAGGAAGAGAACAACATATTGACATTGCTCTAGTCTGTCCAGAAATAACCAAATGGAACATCTAGCTCAGGGGTAGTGGACCTATCAATATGTTTTTTAGTTCAAATTCCTAAAAATTAGAATATGAAAGATGTATCATGAGAGATGTACACAAACAGCAGGTATCTGAGTTCAAATGGCCATTGCAATTTTGCTCACTATTTTTTGTTGTCCTACAACTACAGCATATGCCTAATCAGTCTTTTAAATGATACTAAGTGGTGTATTACTGTATGAAGAAAGAATTTGTAAAGCCTACAGATTACTATGACAGTTTTCTTTTATAGGTGGGGTACAGAGAACATCTGAGAGGTAACAACGAGTATTAGACCCCCAACACACTTAGGGTGAAGGACATTAACCACAGGGAAGAAGACATTAGCAAAAGAAGCCACTTTTAATCAGAACAGTAGTGAGAACTTCCTCTCTGAAAGTCCAGAGTGGAAAAAGGAAAATAAAGGGGCAGGGAAGCAAACAGAACAGTCTACCTACCTTATGATAGAAGCATAAAACCCATTAAAAAAAAGAAAGTTCATTCTTGGTTTCTATCTGGCCAGTAAAGACCTTGGAAGTCATCACTCCATCCTAACAATAAGTAAAAAGCTGAAAACTGAAAATCAACAACTCATCTTAGATCTATCATAGAATTGAGGTCACAGGGCAAACTGCTGCCCTAAAAATTGGAGAGACAGACTTGACAGACAGAGAAAATCACAATTTGCCAGAGCAGAAATCCACAAACAGAAACCTCTTCTGTGGGAACCAGTATCAGGATAGAAATAACAAAACTGTAATTGATGAATTACTGGAGGTTCATTGTGGATAGGTCTGAGAGATAGAAAGTCCAAGAGAACCCAGTCTTAGGGGGCCCCTGTGCTTTGGTGAATTTTATCTCCAGGAGCTCTACCAGGTACTCAGAGCAAAAATTGGAGAAATCTCCCTCATACTTCCCTGCATGTGGCCATTTTGAAATATACCAGGACGTTCTGTTCTTAACAAGTCGTACGTTTACAAGAAATTATTTTACCAGAGCCCCCCATTTGATGAAAGTAGCCTAGAGAGCACATTTTTAAGCCAATGATTTTCAGGGTTAATTTTTTTTTTTCAACATAATTTAACATGACCCTGGCTAATACATGAGCCAATTCTGGTTGTTTGGAAGTGACAATCTGGAGTTTTGTTTTTGGAAAAACCATAAAGCTAAACAAAGACACGCTCCTAGGAAAGGGTGGCGTGATCAGTGAGCCTGTTTCCCATAAACAAAAGGAAGCAAGAGCATTCTTGTATTTGACAACCATGAGACTCTACCCTAGTGATGTCCCATAGGGATCTGGACAGTGGTGGAAATGTTCTGTATCTGCAGTGTCCAATATGGTAGCTATGGACCACGTATGGCTATTGAGCATTTGATGTGTGGCTGGTGCAACTAAGAACTGAAATTTTAATTTTATGTAATCTTAATTTAGCCATGTGTGGATCATGTCTACCACACTGAACAGCACAATTGTGGCCCATACTCTATTTGTATATGTATTCTGGACTTAGAGTGGCAAAACAAAGAACACCTGGATCTTAAGGAGGATGTTTAACCAGTTGTTCCATCCTTTAAAGAAATCATAATTTAAAATTAAATATTTATCACATGATTCTTTTATGAGTGTGGCCTATTTCTTAAATTTCTTGAGACTATAGGGTGAGGGTGTAAGTTTAGTAGTTTAAGGCTTCAAAATAAAATTTACTAAAAAATATTAAAAGTCATGATTATTAAATATATATTCTATTATATTGAGACATTATCACCTATACAAACAGGAGGCATACTTGGCATTGTGATCCCAGGAAGCACAATGAAGAAGGAAGAAAGCCATTGAAGGGAGCATTAATGAATGAGCCATTTCTGTGGATACTGGGGTTCAATCCTGCTGAGACCTTCAGAGAAATTGTATAAAGTGTACTTTATAATTGCTCTCCCAAGAGATGAGGAAGCAGGGGTATTTATCTACCTACTCCCATCCCTGGTTAGTTGAGGGTTGACCCTGTGGAGGGACATTAACATCCTAGCACTTCCAACTCCTTTAACCAGAGCTGCTCCTTTGCAGATATATATATATATTCTGAGAGAGATGTAGACATGGAGGCTTGAGTAGGAAGCTGCTTGTATGGTCAGAAACTGTCTGCCAGAGCTTCATATGACCTCCAGAGTAGGCTCAGGGTATATCAACAGTGTATCTACAGAATCTGCTGAAATGTTCAAGAATAACATAAAATTCATTCTTGATTCCATTGTAGGGTCTGGGTTTTATTTTGTTTGAATGCCTAACCAGAATATGAGCAACATATGAAATAGAAAGCTCTGTTTCCCTCATCATTGTTTGAGTCTCAGTGTCCAATTGACCTCTTAGTTACTCCATCTCCTTTCAGCAGGAGCTCAATGTCTTCACACTGCTCTGGAGCTTCCTCGCTCCTCTCAACCCACATCACCTGCAGGACATGGAGCCTCACTTATATGTATCTGCCCTTACTAAATGGTCCGTGCTCCAGACTACCTTGCTACATCAAAATGCCGATTTTCTGGATCTCATTATTATAGGATTCTGATCTTAGTTGTGAGCAGAGCCACACTTTCACTGAAAGCATCCCTACCCAGTTATATGCCTCAAGAAGATAAACTCTAATTAAGAAAACCCAGCCATAGAAAGATCTATAAATGGTGAAATTTTATCCATTGAAACAGGTCAATGGAAATGCTAGTTGAGTCCTAGAATAGGCATTGTCTCTTTGCTATCCGGTATCCATCCCCCTTCCTTTCCATGTCCTTTCATGTTAATAGAATCAAGATTTCTTAAGCTAGAAACAGACATACCAGGATCTCAGGGAAGACAAGCCCTTGCCCCAGCTTTCAGACACAAATCATAATTGCTGCACTTGCCCAACATGCAGCCTCTTGCCTCTTGTGGCTCCAGAGTACTTGAAATGTGATGAGGTCCCACTGAGATGTGCTGCAAGTGTAGATATAAAATATAGTGCAAATTATTTTTCATATTGATTACATAGTAAAATAATAATACTATATTATATAAAATATATGTTATATTATATAAAATATATACTAATATTAATTACACATCTTTCTTTTAACTTTTTAAATATGGCTACTAAATAATTTAAAATTTACATATGTGGCTTTCATGATATTTCTAATGGACAGTGTTGGTATAAACAAATCATGGTGATCTCATTTCCATGGATAGTGATCAGTTTTAGGTTGGCAATATGACCCAGTTTTCTCAATGAGATGTAAGAGTAAATATGTTATGTGTAGTTTCTGGGAAACCATTTGCTTTCCTGATAAAAATGAACAGCCTTGGATGGCATGATTTTGTTCTTTTACTCTCTTCCGTTCCTGTTGTCTGAGACACAAATGAGATGCCTGGTAGTGTAGCAGCCACACTGTGACTATGAGGCAATAATAAGCCACTGAGTTTAAGGAATAAGGGTGAAAGTATGAAAGACATTGTGTTTTGGATGATATTGTAGAGCACCAGCATTGGACTGTATTTCCCTTGGCTTATTGATAAGGTTCTATTTGTTAAAGCTCTCCATTCAAGGTTTTGGTTACATGCAGATAAATGGCAGATAACGAGCAGAGAGCCAGTCCAACATTCTCTAGCTACATTCATCATCTTCAGTGCCAAGCCTGCCCTGGAATGTGAATTTAAAGATGGCATTTTGAAGGAATTTTAATCATTCTTACAAAAGGTCTTCATCCACCACTAGTGAGGTGGTTTATCAGTTACCTCCACTCAAGTTCAGTATTCCTTCACCTATCTATGAATAACTGATTCTACATTTGCATTTACGCAGTGTGTAAAATAATGGCAGAGTTAGGCTAGTCCTGAAAGTGCATAGTTGACGTTGTTGCTATTCCGTCCAGATCCACTTGGCAGAGGTAGGGCCCCCATGCCCGCTGCTGCAAGCAGAAGTTGTTAACAGCTTACAGCTGCCTCCATCTCCAGAGAATTTCCCTTATCTTGTGAGAGTCACCTCATCCAGAAATACCTGGGAGATTCTATGCCCTCTTCCTGAGGGCAGCCCATGGTTAATGCCTGACCTGTAAGGGGAACAAAAAGGGACAGCTCTCTTGCTTCAAGGTGGACCAATTCCGTGGTTCTATGCATGCTCCAGAGCTCCCTGAGGAAACCCGGCTAGACTCCAGCTAAGGCCACATCACTACTTATCTCTTTCCCCTCCCCTTTCCTGACCTGTTTCCCTCATTTCTATTTTCCAGAGAACTCTCCACCAATAAGCCACTTGGACAAGAACCCCTCCCTCAGGCTCTCCTTCTAGGGAACCTGACTTAAGACATATTTTACAGGAAATTGACACTCTCAGTTCTAGTCTCTAGGTTTCTATGGAGAAAATGTATAAGTACAATCGATGACATCGTATCAATGTTTTTAACAGCATCTCTGGATAGTTGCCAATTCTTTAAATGAGTTGGTGAAACTGAGATATTTTCTACTAGAGAATTCATAAAGCTAATCTTTACAGAAGGAAGAAGGCAATCTCATGGTGTGAAAGTAAGATTGTATGCCAAATTCCACATAATCTTGTGTTGCTCCGAATCTCCATTTCGGTTAAACATTTAAACCACCTATAAGTAGGATGCTCAGACTAAGCAAAATATCTTTGCATTAAGCCTACTTTCACTGCTACCCCAATGAGTAGGATGGAGGAAACACAGATGAAAAAGTGGTTTGGGATTGACGTAAAATTGATTTCGGGCTCAACAGGGGCATGAACTAGCAGGGAAAGTTCTTTGTAATTTCAGCCAGATGCCCAGAGGAAATTAATATGTAGATATGGAAAGTATAACTTGACTTCTAATATCGAGTCAGGTACAGAATTCTGGTGGCAGAGTGACTGGATAAGAGATTCTAATTAGGGAATTGGAAGAAAAGAAAATGAACATGCTCCCCGAAGCATCTGACTGAAGGGTAAAGTTTTCATTCATTTGTGTTGGGTATTGTAGTCAAAACTGGTTTTGTTCCCTTAGTCCGGGGAGAACTATGGATAGAGGCTGAATTTAAATCTATTTTGTGTGGCATCACCCGTGTTCTCTTTTCTTTACATTGTCTGATTTCATGCAGATGTTTAAAATACGCTGAGACAATTGGTTACAGGTTTTAAGTTCTTTGGAAAACTAGAGTAGAGCGGCTCTACTCTTTGGGTCATTGACATTATCAATATTCTTGTGTGGGTCAGGTGAATCCATATGTTATCTTGTAACTATGAAGGATGTATCATCCAGGGTATTTCACTAATGTATTTTCACACTGGCACCTCCTGGCCATTTTTATTCATTCAGCAAATACTTTAAAGCTCCTACTATACTCAAGGCTCAGTGCTAGACTTTGGTGAGATCTTAGGTCTTGGCAAGGAAACAAAATGTGCAAATAGAACTCCAGATCCAGATGGAAATATGTGTTAAGAGACAAGCATACTGGGCATGGTGGCACACGCCTGTAGTCCCATCTATTTGGGAGGGAGGTTGAGGTGAGAGGATCGCTAAAGCCTAGGAGTTGGAGATTACAGTGAGCTATGATCCTGCCACTACACTCCAGCCTGGGAGACACAGCAAGACCCCATCTCAAAGTAGGAGGGGTTGGGGGGAAAGGCAAGCATATGAAATGCTTTGATGATTAAGAAAAGAAAAGATTATCTTTAGCTATAGTGATCTCTGTAGGGAAAGGTAGCTGATACCTGAAATCATTATTGTGGACATCATGGTGGACACTATTAAGTAATTCTACATGTTAAGAGGTAAACAGCACTATGATTTCATGAGTTAATCTCTTTATATACTAAAATCACTGCTCTAACTATGTTAAGCATTAGAAACTTTTCACAAAGTCTTTGAAAATCCAAGGGGTATTTTCCAGAAAACTTCAGAGCATTTCAAAAAACGACTCACCAAGTGGAAAGATCTCTTCAAAAATCTCAAAAGGCAGAGTCCCAGGGAAGAATAATTCCCATGAGATTTATTTATTAAAAGAATGGTTTTTCCAGCATGACTTCAAAGTGAAGAATTTCACTTTCAAAAGTCAAGGATTTCAGGGTCAGGAGTTTTTAAAAATTATTAAAAACAAAAAGGGAGAAAGAGAAAATTATGTAGTCATATCTCATCTCTGGATCTCTGAAATATTGAAAAGTGAGGGGAAGGGAAAGAGAAAAGGAAGGAAGAGGGGAAGGGGGAAGCGAGTGAGCTCAGATTTATTAATAAGTTTAGAGAAGACTTTATGTTCTTATGCTGTTGACCATATTTTCAAATATAAAAAAATAAACTCACTAGCTTGAGCATGAAAGCAAGGTAGGTACTGAAGAGAATACAACATATAATGGATACCAGAATATTTATATTTACTTTCTGTTTTTGAGATTTGTAATGGATTTCAGGAAATTGTGTCTTGGTTATGTGTGTAGATGAGCTTTATTTACAAAAAAAGAGTGAAAAATAGTCTTAGTACTCTATGCTGATATATCATTTATTTATTCATCAGCTATTAATTGGCTATTGCCCATGTTCCGGGCACTGTGCACATCAGAGACACAGAGATAAATAAAATTTAATGCTCACAACTTTGTGATCTGGTTAAGGTTACAGAGAAACAAATATGTTTCTCCAATATTCTCTAGCATATAATATGTTTCAAATACTCTACTAAACACCTTACATTGCATTTATGAAGACAGTGGGATCCTACTGTCATAATAGATGATTAAATAGGAGCTCACAGAAGTTATATAACTTCCTCAAGATTCCCTCTGCTGAGGTTAGGCTTCTAACCATCATACTATTTGTGTATTATTTAAGAGCTATGCTAGAGTCTATTATAATATTATTTTACAAGAGAAACGGGAAACCCTGCCCACCTAGAGTTTGAGGTTAGGGGGAAGGAAGAGAATTTGTTAAGCCTCCCCTGCATTGGGAATATTTTAGAAGAATATTAAAGAATGATGCATGGGTCATTGAGAAGAATCTATGCAGCAGCATAGCAACAGGTGGAAATAGCAGTTACTCAGAATGGAACACTGAATGACCCAAGAAGAGAGACAAGAGAGAAATCTGGAAAAGCAAGTGAGACTGTAGTGGGCCTGGCATGTCTTGTGTAGATGTTTGAAAAGACATTGAAATTATTAGGGGAGGTGGCATCTTTGGACAAGTTCCACAGAAGCAGACCCTGAGACAAGGATTCATTAAGGATTCATTAATTCATTAAATGATTTATTAAGGAGGTACTCCCAGGAGAAACTGGGTGGGGAAAGAGGCCAAACAAAGAAGCACTTTCAGGTGAAGTCTCAGTCTCAGCCTGATGCCAAATGGGAGCTCTGGAGCATTAATTACATCTCAGAGAAAGTTTTGCATACAGGCAAATAACCTGTGACTCCTACACCCACACTGTCAGTTATTGGTTGTTAGATGTCCCAGAGAGATATAAACTCCCAGAGACTTTCAGTTCTCTGTGAACATGGGTGAAGCAACTCCAGAAGCCCAGTGGTGGACCTCTGAAAAAGGGTGCAGAACCCAATCATTTATCAGCAAAGCAGCCAAAAGCTGCAGGGTGGTGCATAGCACATCAGCGTCTGCTATGGTTGGTAATACCATAATTGTTATTAGAATAGATGAACCATTCGACGACATTGAAACTCTTGAATTGAAAGACAGTACAATCTCCCCAAAAAAGTAGTCTATTAAACAATGGTAGCAACACAGGCAGAGATGAAATTCTATTTTGCGTAGAATTATAGGCGATCAGGACAGAAATAAGAAGCTTAGAAATTATCCAACCTGATGACTTTTGCAGATGAAGAAACCACAAGCAAGAAAATCCCTACATCCAAGTAATCAGTAGCAGAGCCAAACCAGATTTCTTTTCTCCTGACTCCAAATAGAGTCTCTTTTAATTCCATCACTTTTCATCCCACACCTACAACTTTGCAGAGACATTCTATTTAAACCCTAAGTTGGAAAAAGACAAAATATTTCTTAATTATTGAAATTTTCATTTATTAATCATTACTTGTTGTCCCTTTGCTGTCAGCTTAAGTACATTTTGTTTCCTAACCTCTCTTGCAGTTGAGTGTGGCCATGTGGCTGGATCATGGGGTGTAAGTAGGGGTGATACCACTAGAAAAACCCCTTCCAGACCTTCCTATAAAAGCACCCAGTGGCCATCTGTGTTCTCATGTTCCATAGGATGGCCATAATAGGGAGAATTCAAAGGACATAGAGAAAGGTAGGTCAACAAAATGGAAGGATCCTGGATCCCTGGATAACTGTGTAGAGCAACCCCTTCCTCCCCAGCTCAACTCATCATCCCACACTGAACTATAACATGAGCAAAAAATAATAAGCACTTAATGTTAGTCAATAACTTACATTCGGGGGTTATTTGCTACAGCAGTTAGCCTTCCCTAATACATAAAATTAGTGAGATTGTTCAAACCTCATCAAGTACTTTTGTACCGACTGGCATGGTGCATGCTTGGCTGGTCTTGATGGGGCTGTGTCAGGCATCTGCTCTCAGCTAAAGGGTTAGCTGGGGACTGGCTGATCTTGCATGACCTCAGGTGGGGCATATTTTCTCTGATCTTTGTTTCTCTAATTATCCGTCATGCTATGCCAACCTGGGACTCTTCTTATATCGGCAGCAGGAGACATAAGAGAAAAAGCTGAAATGCACAAGCACTTTTACAGTCTCTGCTTGCATCAAATTTGCTTCTGGTCACATGATCAAGCCCCGCGTCAGTATGGGAGAGTGCACGAAAGGGTATGGATAGAGGGAAGTGTGGGAAACTTAGAATACTAACGCCAGTGATAC
Organism: Cheirogaleus major; assembly: GCA_963574435.1. Classification (NCBI taxonomy): domain Eukaryota; kingdom Metazoa; phylum Chordata; class Mammalia; order Primates; family Cheirogaleidae; genus Cheirogaleus; species Cheirogaleus major. The sequence goes on along the minus strand of CAUYPO010054962.1, from coordinate 44,168 downwards.
CCGTCATTGGTATATATATTTGAAGGTGTGAACAAATGGCTCTGAAATTAGAACTGTCCAGATTCAGCTCCCAGCTCTGAAATTTCCTAGCTGAGTGATCTTGGGCATGGTATTTAAACTTTCTGTGCTTTAGTTTTCTCATATGAAAAATGGGGATTAAAATATCACTTACATCACAGGATTATTTGATGATTTAACATGTTAATATATGTAAAGTGTTTACACTAGTGCTTGACACAAGTTAAGTTCTCTCCATATAAATGTGAGTGGTTATTACCAGGTAAATTTTAGAGATTTGGTGAGTGTGTGCATTTCTATATGTACATGCAAGGAGGAAGTGAGAGGTGAGATGATGAGGTGTCCTAGAAAGAGACTTTCCCAAATTCATCAGTTTGCCTTAAGCTGTTCCTGATTACAAATCCAGTTCCTTCATTAGCTGGTGACATCTTTGTAGGCTATTAAAGTAAAAATGGCCCTGGACAGAGTTGAGTAGGCCAGAATGACTTTATTCAAAGCTATTGTAATAGGGGACAGAGGCCAGAACTAAGTCTGAACTCAATTCTACTTAAACAAAAGATCAGGAAGTTTCTGGAAGCTGGGATGAAGGAGATATCAGAGGGCATCTGTGTTTGCTAATTGGCCTCATCCAAAGGAAAAGTAAGCTCTTCCCCCAAAGTCAGCCAATCCTCTCTCATCATCATGATAGAAGGTATCTTTACAACTTGGAACTTAGACTTCTATCCTCCCAGAGAAACTAGGGAATGGGATCTATCTTCTAAGATGATCACATTTCAGAGAGATGCTTCCCTGAACCTTGGAAGTAAAATTTCTGGGTTGGAAAACTGGCAAGAAGCTTTTTTAAAAAATTACATCTATAAGGGACAGTGAAAGGATTTACAACTATGAGTTTTACAAAGTAAATGCTCCAAGAAAAGACATATCTGGGATCTAGAGTCAGAAGAAAACCTGTCTCAAGTTCAGTCAAAATGTGTGGAATATTAAGGCCTTCTTGGTCAAGACCATCCTTTAGAGTTTTATATGATTTACCACTTCCACCTTAAACACAGAAATTAAAAACACAAGATTCAGTACTTGGCCAGCCAGCAACTTTTTACTTAACAATATTTCTGGTGGGATTTTAAGCCTGTAGTGAGTTACTGCTGTAGACACTAAATGGGGCCCTGGTGAATATTCAAAATGCCTACTTCATAGCCACAGATACTCTAAACAAAAAGTTTTACATGAATCAAGAGAAGAGCATTTAAAATTTTTGGCCAATGGCATTAATCAAAACAATGAGCCAAAGGGAAGAAGAAGCATTTTAAGTTTCTATAACATATTTTTATGTTTAGTTTATAATGCATCTATACATTCCTTTCTCAGAATAACATGTTTCGTGGAGCATATTTTTATTTGGATTTGGAGGTGCAGATGGCAGAGGGAAGTGTGAGTCCCTTGGGGTGCTGAGAAAATGAGAGGGTTGGGTCTGGAATAGAAAGTGAGGAAGAAAGACTGATTTAGAGGGTAGAGGAAAAAAGAAGATTAAAAAATAATGTTTATGAGGAGGTCTAAAGGGTGAAAGAAATATTCCTTAAAGAGTAGAGTGGACATTATTTTATGTATATTTAGATTTCCATGGGGTGGTTCCAGTGGAGATGGGCAAGTACAAGACCTGAATCCCCTGGGAGGGTTGGGTGTACTACCTAAGATACACTAAGCAGTGGTTTTTAAATGATGTAGACAAAGCTGAGTAGGACTTGGTAGGGTGGCCAACTGTCCTGGTTTGCTCATAACTAAAGATTTCCAAGGAAGAGAGGTTTTTAGTGCTAAAACCAGGAGAGTCCCAGAAAAACCATGACAGTTGATCACCTTAAAACTTTAGATGAAGGTTTCTGTAATTCACAGTCAAAATTATCCTGATGTCTAAGGTAGAAAACTACTGTGGTCCAATTGGTCAGCTTTCAAATGAAAATCACCCCTTGAGAAATTTGGTAGAGATTATTGCTTTAACACCTCACCCTCAAACCAATTTAGTTAAGACAAGGATATGAGTTAGAACTCTAAATGAAGGATACACATTTTACAAAATGGCATATTTAATATTCTCTAGTAAAAATAAAGTTTCATGGAAATTCTCCCATTTAGAAAAGGCCACATTGCACATTCATTATGCCATATCTTCATCTCTCTCCCTAAATTGTGAAGGTACACATAAAAAGCTATTAGGAAGGTATTACGGAGAACTGTACAGAAACAGGGGAAAGGGCCTAATTGAATATACATTAGTTGCTACTGTGTTGTTTACCACCCAATTCTGTATTCAGATAGTGCCACTTCTCTAAAGCCTAAGCCTTGGTTTGGGTTCTCCACAATGCAAAGCCTGAGACAAGAATATCAGTGAAGGTAGTTTATTTGGAGGTAAGCCCAGGAATCGCAAGCCGGGGAGCGTGGGAAGTGAGATGGGAAAGAGAGAAAAGTCTATAAGGTGTGTTAATGAGCTGGTTACTGCCGTAAAAAATTGAGGCTCAACCTCACTGAGAATCTGAAGAATTGTGTAGAAATTGCCCCAGACTTGCCTCCCAGGAGCATGAAGATGCTGCAATATTTATCCACGGGCTCCCGCCTCACCAAGCTTGAGAACTGTCCCCAAGGGAGTTAATGCCCTGTTCTTTGGGATTTTTTTGCACTTTGACAATGTTTCCAAGCTGAGATGCTGTTCTTCACTGTCCCACTCCTCCCCTCAGCTGTGCACAATCGGGTGTGCTGAGGCAACGGAGTACAATGCTCCAAGAAGTGTCTGCAGCAGCATCCTAATATTTCTGCATGTAAATATTAATATTTCCCTTATGCAGTCATGCTAATGGAACCTAACATAAGCCGACAGAGACCCTTAGAGATGGTGTAGGATCAATAGCCTTATTTACTGATGATTGATAGAGGCTGAGAGAAGTTAAGGAGTGACTTAAAACCACACACTGATTCTTGGTAGAGCAGGAATAGAAACCAAAATTCCTTGCCTCTATGCCAGGGCATATTTGTCCACATCACACGCATGATTATAGCCAAACAGCTTGGTATGTGGTACTGCTGCAAATATGATTTTGATATTAATGTAAGAATAAAGGAAAATTTCTCTCCTCTCATGCTTTAAAAATTATTCTTACAGAAGCATTTCATTGTAGGAAAAAAAAGGACCATGTTATTTAGAAATAGAAATCATGAATTCGAATACTGGACATGGTACCTACTGACTGAGAAACACTGGACACAAAAAAAGTGCTTAAACTCAGTTTCATCTGTGCAATGAGTATAGCATTTCACTTTGAAGTATTCTGAAGATAAAATAAAATCAATCAGGTAAACAGAACTGTGAGTCACAGCTACCAATGTTGTCAATATCATTAAAAGTACTGATAAAACATCCCCCAAGAGTGACTTCTTTGGAGTGTCTCGTGAGCTCTGCATACCTGTTTACCAGTGTCCCTCCATGCTGCAAATGACCACTGCGGATATGGTGAGATGTGCAATAAAGCTCAGGGGCGGCAATTAGAAATCCACAAAAATTGATTATCAATAAAAAAACATATTGATTGTTTTATTTATTGACTTAAATTCAGCACTTGAAAATCATGTTTGCAAATGAATGCAAACTAAGTCAGGGAAGGACAAAAATGGTTTGTCACAAAAAAGGATGAAACAAAGAGTATCTCAAGTGACTGTCCATGTTTTTGTTTAGAGTGCTCAAAAGAGCCCAGTGGGTTTTGCTGGAGGTGTATTTGTGTGTGTTTGTGGTTGACTACACAGCAGACCACAGAGAATAAGGAAGAACTCTTGTGGCTTTGTTGAAGGGTACCTTCCCTGAAAACCCTGAGAGTGGCTTTGATGATCTCCTATCACATATGCTTGAAATGAAATGAGCACTGTTCTTGTTTTGGCCCATCTTTTTTCTTTATTCTTTCTGGTTCAAAAATGCTCTATTAAGTCATATGTAAACAACAACAACAACAACAACAAAAAACGGCTTTACCCCAGGGCAGACAGATTTCAATGAAGGAGGTTAAAAAAGAGCTGAGTTAAACTCACTGTTGTAACAAACTCAAGACCTTTTAGGTGATAATCCCTGAAGTCAAATTTCAAAATCTTTAGCTTTTATTAAGCAGCCCGTGAGCACTCCACTAAATAAAAGCCCCTTATCTGTATTCCCTATAAATATAGTTCACTGCAGTGGGTCTCCAACATTAGTATATACACAATTCATGAACCACAGTTTGACAAAAACGCAGACTTTTGGGGAGGTAGTGGTGGTGTGCGGCATGCATTCTGATTCACTCTTTTTTAAAAATTAATTTTTAAAATTTCAATGGATTTAGGGGATACAAGTGTTTTGTTATTGTTGTTGTTGTTGTTGTTGTTTTTTTTTTGGTTACATGGATAAACTATATAGTGGTGAAGTCGAGGGTTTTAGTGTACCTGTCACCTGAATTGTATACGTTGTACCCGATAGGTAATTTTGATTCCTAACCCCTTTTCCATTCTCCCCACTTCTGAGTCTCCAAAGTCCATTACACTACTCTGTGTGACTGACTTCTGAGTCTCCAAAGTCCATCATACCACTCTATATGACCACGTATACCCATCTCTTAGCTCCCACTTATAACTGAGATCATGTGGTATTTGGTTTTTGTTCCTAAGATACTTCACGTAGGACAATGGCTTCTAGTTTCATCCAAGTTGCTGTGAAGATATTATTTTATTCTACATATACATCACATTTTCTTTATCCACTCTTCAGCTGATAGACATTTAAGTTGATTCTGTATCTTTGCGATTGTGAACTGTGCTGCACCCTTAAAGATTCTGTTGGAGGTCGACCTTGAAATTTTCCTTCTTTTCTCATGGCAAGAATTTAATCCTAGTTGAATGTCCACATCTTTGGAATTTCCCATTTTTGGCTTGTCATTCCATCCCTTTATTGGTATAATTATTTAATCTACAAATAGACAACTCGAATAGACCATCTAGAGCTCTTGCCAAGAACTGAAATACCAACAATGAAAAGGGACATGTCACTGGGGACATTCGCCATCATGGATGAATCTCCAAGGTATTTTACTGAGTGAAAGAAGTGAGACACACGAGAGCTCATGCTGCATGACTTCATTTAGAAGATGTTCAAGAATAGGTAAAACTAACCAGTGGTGATAGCATGCAGTAGAGTGTTCACTTCTGGGTGAGGGTATATTGGGTAGAAGCTTAGGGAACCTTATGAGATATTAGAAATCATCTATATCCTGATCTGGATGATAATTTTGTGGGCTTTATACACAAAAAATTATGGAACTGTACACTTAAGATTTCCACCTTGTGCACTTTATTGTATGTACGGTTTATTCCAATTTAATCACACAGGCGTGCACATGCACACACACATGCTGAGGGACCCTAGATAGGTAAAGACTAAACAGCCATGACCTCTTCAGGCCTCTCTGAAGACCTTCTCTACTGAGTTAAATGTATATATATGCAGAGCATATTTTGACTAATGCCTTTTCCTCACCCACACCACTCAGGCCGGCTGATACCTAAGATGATACTCTCATTTTAAAGCTTAAATCTTTTTCAAAGGGTGCCACATATCTGAAAAAAAAGTCATTTGTCATTAGCCTTTGTGCACGAAGTAAGAGGAAGGGATTTTAGGAATAACCTAGCTTAGTTCTCAAATCTGTCTGTCAGAATCACCTGGGGAGCTTGTTAAGACTACAATGGGGAAAAGAATCTCTCTTCAATAAATGGTGCTGGGAAACTGGATAGCTACATGCAGAAGAATGAATCAAGATCCCTACCTCTCACCTCTCACAAAAATCCACTCAAGATGGATAACAGATTTAAACCTAAGGCATGAAACCTTAAGAATCCTAGAAGAAGATATTGAGAAAACCCTCTCAGCCATTTGCCTAGGCAAAGAATTCTTGAAGAAGACCCCCAAAGCAATCACCACAGCAACAAAAATAAACAAATGGGACCTGATCAAATTAAAAAGCTTCTGCACAGCCAAGGAAACTATCATTAGAGCAAATAGACAACCTACAGAATGGGAGAAAATATTTGCTCTCTACACTTCCAATAAAGGTCTGATAACAAAAATCTATCTAGAGCTCAAAAGAATTAACAGGAAAAAATCAAACAACCCCATCAAGAAATGGGCAATGGAAATGAACAGAAACTTTTCTAAAGAAGACAGAATAATGGCCAGCAAACATATTAAAAAATGCTCAACATCACTAATCATTAGAGAAATGCAAATCAAAAAGAAAATGAGATATCATCTAACCCCAGTGAGATTATCCTGTATCAAGAAATCCCAAAACTACAAATGTTGGCGAGGATGTGGAGAGACAGGAACACTCTTACACTGCTGGTGGGGCTGCAAATTAGTGCAACCTTTGTGGAAATGAATTTGGAGATACCCCAAAAGCTAAAAATAGAAATACCATTCAACCCAGCAATAGCATTATTAGGCATCTACCTAAAAGAGCATAAGACATTTTATTACAAAGACATCTGCACCCGAATGTTTATGGCAGCACAATTCACTATTGCAAGGACGTGGAAACAACCCAAGTGTCCGTCAATTCATGATTATTGACGGATTCATGGATTATTAAAATTTGATATATGTTTACAATGGAATATTACTCAATTCTAAGAAATGACAGCGAGGTAGCACTGCTTATATTATCCTGGATTGAGCTTAAACCCATTACCCAAAGTGAGGTGACACAAGATCAGGAAAATAGGCTCCACATGTACTCGCCATCAAATTGATACTGACTGATTAACACTATGGTGCTCAAAGGGTGGTGGTGTTCACTAGGGATTCGGGGGTTGGAGAGGTAGTTCCACATCTGAGGGATGTGGTGAACATTGTGGAGGGAAAGGGCATACCTCTAACCCTTGCTAGGGAGAGGTAAAGATATAAAATGTAACCAAAATGTTAAGAAAAAAAGAAAAACAAACATTTGTCGGGTGTGGGGCAGGTGGGAGGGGGGAGGAGGGGATGGGCATATACATATATAGTGAGTATGATGCACACTGTCTGGGTCATGGACACGCTTGAAGCTCTGACTCGAGGGGGGAGGGGAGAGAAGGGCAATGTATGTAACCTTAACGTTTGAACCCCCGTAATATGTTGAAATAAAAAAAAGAAAAGAAAAAATAAATTCCTCCCACATTTTGTTTCAATAGGAGTTCAATCTCTCTTCTCTACTGAAGTAGTCTTGCCTCCTATTGTAATAGTCTGAAAACAAAATCTTCCTTTCTTATTTAACCTGTCCCATGTAATTTCTCTGACATTTTGTAAAATTTTATTACAGCAATTTATATGTTTGTTATCTTTTCTACATTTTCTATTTCTTGTCCTTGCTATCTTGAAACAGAGTAAGATAGAAAAATTATGAATATGAAGCCTTTTTAAAAATAATGGTGTGCTTTTCTTTCTTTAATCATATACATAATCATATACAGTTAATGCTCTGTAATAAGTTAATGTTTTCTCCTTAGATCAATTGAAATATTTTTGTCAGTGACATACATATGTGTATAATCCTTACAAGACCTTCTTAAAAAATGCATATTTACCCCTGATGTTATAGAATATAAATTTAAGTGGTACTTAAGTAAGCATATTTTATTTTAATAGTTACATATTTATTTCAATGTTACTTATGTTTAACATTATATTATATTCAGTTTATTTTTAATCTCATTGAAACAAAAGAAATTTGCTTTTAAAATATATACTCGAGTATCACAAAATTCTGAAGATGATCTGGGAAAGACTGGCATTTGGGAACACTCTCCCATCCACAACAATGGGACTCCCTGATGCCATGATTGCTGAACCACAGGTTTGTAAACTCTGCTATGTAATAAGTAACAATTTTATGAATATCATTACAATTTGATTTCCAATAACAACACATGTTTTGATTTCCATCTTAATTTCCTCCTTGACCCAATAATCATTTAGCAGTAAGTTGTTTAATTTCCATGATTTTTTGTAGAATTGAGTGTTTCTGTTGGAATTGATTTCTAATTTTATTCCACTGTGGCTTGAGACAATACATAGTATAATTTCTATCTTTATAAATTTGTTGGGACATGTTTTGTGTCCTAAGATGTGATCAATCTTAGAGAATGTTCCATGTGCTAATGAGAAGAACATATATTCGATAGTTTGGGGGTAGAATGTTCTGTGAATGTCTGTTGGGCCCATTTGTTCTAGAGTTCCATTTAAGTTGAGTGTTTCTTCGTTTATTTTCTGCTCAGAGGATCTGCCCCATTCTGTCAGTGGAATGTTGAAGTCCCTGGCTAGTACAACACTGCCATTTATCATTTTGTTTAGATTTAGTAGGGTTTGCTTTATGAATCTGGGCACATCTGTGTTAGGAGCATAAATATTTAGGATTGTTATGTTCTCTTGTTGAATTGCTCCCTTTACCATTATATAATGACAATCTTTGTATTTTTTCTATTGTTGATTTGAAGTCTATGTTATCTGATAGGCGAATGGTACACCGGTTTTCTTTTGATTTCCATTTTCATGGAACATTGTTTTCCATCCCTTTACCTCGAGTCTGAATGAGTCCTTGTGGGTTAGATATGTTTCCTGGAGACAGCAGATACTTGGCTTATATTTTTTTCTCCATTGAGCCATCCTATGTCTCTTGAGTAGAGAATTCAAGCCATTCACATTTATTGAAAGAATTGATAAGTGTGGTGGATTTCTGTTCATCTTGTTTAGTAGAACTTTATTGCTTTTTTTTTTTTTTTTAATACCTATTGAGCCATTATGGTATATGAGCTCTGAGCTTTAGCTTTTGGGTGATTTTACACTGGTAGGTGTCTATTTTGCTGATCAATATATAGTGCGGATTTGAGTACTTCCTGCAGGGCAGGTCTAGTCTTGACAAATTCCCTCAGTATGTGCTTGTCTGAGAAAGTCTTTCCTTCTTCCTCATACAAGAAACTTAGTTTTGCAGGGTACGAAAGTCTAGGCTGGCCATTATTAGGTTTGAGAAGACTGAGAATGGACCCCCACTGGTGTATGATCCCACAAAACATCAGCAAATCATGGCAGTTCTGTGGTAAGTCCAGCCAGGAGTGCGCACCCACCATAGAGAAGCAGCCCTTGGTGAGTTTCTTGATTCAGTGGGTAGGGGAGGGGCTGCGGCTACCAGCTTCTAGAGCTCAAATTACTTTCTCTGATGCTGTGAATAGGGGGTTGTAGAGGAGGAAGTGTCTAGGTGTAAGAAAGCTGGCACTCTAGTCTCTCCTAACACTCTCCAGTGGGGTGTCCCTTATGGACACCCAAACACCTGGGGTTTGCTGGTTCACCCCACTATTCCTATTTAGCCTCAGTACTTGAGCTCATGGAATGTGGAAGCACCTCCAGTATACTTTGTGTCCCATTGTTCACCAAGGACATCTAGGCTGGGGAGAGAAAAATGCCCCTCACCCTTTCAATGGGTTCCAAACCTCTCTGGGTTTGATCCACACTGCTATCTTCTCCTCTCTACCTTCTTTCTCAGCTTTGCAGTTTTTCTCTGTGGAATCCATAGACATCTCTGTTGTTTCTGTGATACACACCTGAGCTATGACTCTCCTCTGTTCTTCTCAGTCCAATATTCTACCTTCCAGCCCAGATGGTCCGACAAGCAATGGATCTAGTCAGCCATCTTGGCTCAAATCAGTTTAGCTTTAATCTTAATACTATATATGTTTTTTCATCCTTTTTCCTATCTTTCTTAAAGAGTAATTTTTGTTACATCTCTTATAAAGAGTAATAGCTACTTTTTATTTAATTTCAGGTTTCTTTCATAATTACTTATGAAAAGTCTCTGTCTGACATTTATCATATTAATCACAAATTTGAAACCATGTTTTTACCATATTTTTAAATAGCTTTATTAAGATGTGATTGACGTATGATAAATAGCACCTATTTGTAGGGTATACAAAGCTATCAACATAATCAATACAGATATATCTATCAATGCAAAGGGTTTTTTTATGCCTATTAGTAATTTCTCTTTCCCACATCTCCAAGCAACTGCTGATCTGATTTTTGTTACTATAGATTATTCTGCATTTTATAAAATGTTATATAAATGAATCATACATTAAACACTTTTTAGCCCTTAGGCTTCTTTTACTTGACATAATTATTTTGAAATTCATCCACGTAATTAGTCTCAGTCCATTTTTTTAATTGCTGAGTAGTATTCCATGGTGTATTCATGTTATACCATGTGTTCATCCATCCACTTGCTAAAATAGGTGAATAAAACTGTCATGATAATTTGCAGGGTCACATGCTTATATGTCTCTTGGTCAATACCTAGGGCTAAAATAACTGGGTCATAATTTAGAGATATGCTTAGCTATTTAAGAAACTGACAAATCGTCTTCCAAAATGGCTAGACAGTTTTCCATTTTAACCTGAGGTGTATGAGACTTCCAGTTCTTCTCCTTTTCACCAAGAGTATATTACTTTTTGCTTTTCTAATAATTAAGTGATGGTTGTAGGGTTTTTTTTTCCATATTATTTAGGTTTAAGGGTTCTTTACATATTCTGGATAAACATTCTTTATCACATTTTCTCCCAGTGTGAGATTTGTGCTTTTATTTTTAAACAATGTCTTTCAAAGGGCAGAAATTATTCATTTTGATTAATTTAAATTTATCACTTTTTCAATAATTTTGTCCCACTCTTATGGACTCTATTTATACATTAGGCCAATTGAAATTGTCCTTCAGCTTACTGATGTTCTGCTGTGTTTATTTTTCTCTGGATGTTTCATTTTAGATAGTTACTATTGCTGTATTTTTACATTCTCCCATCTGTTCTGCTGAAAAGTTAATCTTCCATTAATTTCATCCAGTGTATTTTTCATCTGAGACATTATAAATTTCATCTTTGAAAGTACAATTGGATATTTCTTATTTGTTTCACATCTCTACTTAGGAATATATGGAATACAGTTGGAATACAGTTATATCAGCTTTAACGTACTTGTCTACTAATGCTAAAATCTGTGCCATTTCTGGGTTGATGCCAATCCTTGATTTTTCTCCTCATTATGGGTTGTATTAACTAGAAAATGTAAAATATATCTTGTTTAGTACTGTTTTTTACTCCAATAAACACTAATGATCTTTGTTCAAGAATGCAATTATGCTGCTTGTAAGTGATTTGATCCTTTAGAAATTTTCTAATTAAGTTTATTAAGTAGTATCAAAACAGTTTACATTCTAGGACTAATTATTCCCCATTATCGAAGCAAAACCCTTCTGTGTACACAATCCAATATCCCATGAACTCTGAGGTCCTTCCAGTCTGGCTGGTAGGAACAGGCATTATTTCTTGTCCTCTGTGAGCAATGAGTACCATTTCCTGTAACTCTTTCCAGTGGTTCTTTCCTAGTTCTGGGTAATTTTCTCACATGCACCCTGATCAAGATCTCTGCTGAACACTTGAAGAGAAGCTTCTGCAGTTTCTGTTGCATTCTCTCTGTGAAGTTCTTTCCCTTCAGAAACTCTAGCCTGTTTCCTTAGACTCCCAGCCCATCTCCTCAACTCTATGAATCCACTATTTTCTGCTTCTTTTACTATCTATGAGTCAAAAAACCCTCTCAACAATTACAAAAAGCAAAGTGAGGAGAAACAGGAAGTGAGGTAATGTGTTTAGTAGCCAGGAGGAAAGCAAATATGAAGAAACCAACATAAAGTGAATTCAAAAAGACAATTTAATTGCAGACCATCCTTTGTGGGTCTTGCAACATAGCTAGAGATAAACATATGGCATTTAAAAATATATATGAATCTCTCAACTTGTATGCTCTGCTTTTTTGCTTGCCATAATTTTATCTGTTCCCTTTAGTTAGTTCATTATTTTTCCATTTGCTTTATTTTATTTATTCAGTTTCTGCTTATTCTTAATCCACATTGTTCAATGTTTTTATTTTTCTCTCTCTGGTAGCGCCCTTCACTCAGTATAAATATCAGAATTTGCTTATATAAATAACAGCTGACTACAGTTGTAGTCTAATCATCATCTGGCATAACCATATCTAAATGTGAAATGTCACATATATAAACTAAACTATATGTTATAACAAATAGTTTTAGTAAAAATTACTTTGCTAATATTGTGACAGGAGAATAATTAGGCACTTCTTCATTGATAAAAGCCTTTAAAGTTCAAAAAAACTTAACAAACAGTGCACATTGGAAAATAAATCTCATAAACTTTCATTGGTGCATTTAAATAAAAAGGAAAATATTTATTTGCAAATTATTGCAAGTCTACTCTCAGGACTACTTTTGTTTTTGCCTTTCTTGTAAATATACTTTTGTCTTAGGTCTTGAAAATGTTTGAATTTAGTATCCTTTGATAAACTCCAAATTTTACAAAATTTTATAAACATGTCACACAAGAAACATTTCCTTTTTCTTCAAAAATGACAAAAAAGAAAATAATTCTAAATGCTCATTTGTAGACATAAAAGTTTAACATAAATACAATTAATAAATTTATTAACTTTCTTCAATGACTTTTATTATTTATTTACTTATTTTTGGCTGTCTTTGAGAACAGAGAGCATTCATTTCTCCATTACAGAAAGTATGCCTTCCGATTACACATTTTCTTGATAAAATGCACAAAAAATGTTTAACATGAACTATCTTCAAGGGATTCATGGGGAAAAATTAATAATTGTGTGTGACTATGTGCTAGATTCTGTGTTTGTACTTTACATATATCTCGTTTAAAATTTTATTTTTATTACTTTTTTGACTCTGAATCCTACTAAATGATCCTTTAAATTTTTGAGGCATTTTTAAAGGCATACTAACAAAGTAGAAAGTAAGTACAATAGGAAATAAGACTGAAATTCATGGGTAAAAGCTTGGATTCTGAAGAGAGAGGAACATATGTTAGTGTCCTCTTAGGCAAAGTCAGCCAGCGTTTAGGCAGCAAATGGATTATATAGACAATGACATCAGTGGAATTCTGGGATTGAGTTTTTGACAAAGACAAACTATTGTCAAACAATGAATTCATCAGGGAAGTCTTCATCATCAGACATGAGTGCCTTCAATTTGTGGGAAGAAAACATATTACATCAGGATTAGTGTGCAAAGCATCAAAATAACTGAATTAGCCTTTCAATTGTTTTACTCTTTTAATTTTGTGGGCTTTGAGATGTGTGTGTAAGTATACAAGATGGCAAGCCAAACCAACTGCTATGTGATCATAACTGCTGAGTGTAAAAATTGTTGTGATTTCAACTATATTTTTACTTCTTACCCTTGAACAAAAGAGTTCCCTTTCTCTACAATTATGCAGAAATATTTGCTATTGAGTTTAAAAATCTTAATTGTGGTGAATTTATAAACTGCATGTACACAGAAAATCAGTATATTTAGTAATTGGGTTTTTTCCAGTTAACAATAATCAGAAACAAACAAAAAAAAGAAATAGTTGAAATTTATCTTATCTCTTACCTCACCTTTTCCCCTATATTGTCAATTTAGTCCTTTAGTCAGTACAACACTCAGAATTTCAGTGTCTTATATAACTATCCTCTCAAAATTTCATTTTTCCCAGGGAGAACTAACATTTGAATGTTCACATATAAATTACCTTTTTAAATGGTCCTTATGCTTTCTACTAACCTCATAAATCAATGTATATCAAGACTCATTAGTAGCTGACAATAATCTAGAATATAATTTCTTATTCAGGTGAAATGATGTTATTTAAGGGGTGCTTTCAGAACATACACTATTAATCTAACAAAATGGTGGAATTATATATAAAATAATGTGTAATGTAAAGGACAAATAGAAAAAGATAGAAATTACCTAGTTTCGATGCTACCACAGTGAGTTTGTTATTTAATCTTGAGGAAAAAGTAGGTATATTGTCTAGCTTCCAGTTTTCTATTTCTGAGAGGTACTTCAAATAAGGTGACTTTTCAGAGTTTTCACCTTAAAATTATCCAAACCAGTTTTGCAGTAAAACATGACAAACAACTATGAGTTTCATTCAGTTTCTTCTTTCTCTATCACATAAAAATCCTTTAATTATATATGGAGTTGAAATGATAAACTAAAAATACCTCTATACAAAAATCTTGATATTATTTTGGGATTATAATTACCTTATTTCTGCTCCTATTTTTTGCACTTTGTCTTTAGTCAATAACTTCTATACATTTTAAATAATTTAGTCAATATGCTGTTGCCAATGTATAAAACACGTGCTTCAAATGCCAACATTCTACCTAGGATTGGTTCAGGCTTTTAAATTTTAAAAAAAATGTCTTTTCTCCATTAAATAATGACCTATTTTACATTGATATTGTCTCTTTCTGGACATCATCTCTGGCTTTGAGTGAATTTGCTTTTCATTCTCATCCCTCCCTAGGATTTGGAACTCGCTTTCTTTGTGCTATTTTTGGATCCCCTTGCCTCTCTCAACCTTACATCTCCAATTGTCTCAAATAACAACTCTCACGGTTAGCTACTAAGTTCTGTGAAATCCCATCCCTGAATTACTTCAAATGATGTATTTCTGGGCTAACACTGGACCTGTATAGACAGGTATTTGAATTGAAAAAATGTCTGGGCTTTGAACTCTCATAATTTTCATGAATTATATAAATATGATGAAATGTAACTTAGGTATTGCCTTTTACAGAAGCATGCCCTGAATTCACCCCACATCCTTATACACTTATTAACTCAAAGTTAAGTTACATAGGTATGCTCATGTTAGGAAAATAAGTCTTGTCTTTGCATTTCCTGTTCACTGCTCTTTCTGGTATAGCTTTTATCCCCATTAGTTTAAGTGATTCAATCTAAGAAAAGAGAAAATGTATGAGAATCAGGGAACCCTCTGATAAAGGTTTCAGAAGGATTAGAGAAAGTTCCTGATAAAGGCTAAGACTTGATCAGGTAGGGACATAAAATTATGAAAAATCAGAAATAGAGTACTTTAAATTGTGGGATGCTTACTTAGCTATTACACATTTTATTTAGGTCTATATCCATGTAATAAAATTATTTTTCTCTATTTTCATATGAATAAGTAGACCTAATATCAGAGGCCACTGCCATAATCAAAAAAATACTAAGTAAATAAATCAAATAGAATGTATTTGCAATAATTCAACTTGATTTATAAGATAATTCACTGGTTATCTTACATATAGAAAAGAATAAACATAATATAAGCTTACGTTTTGACAGGAAATTAAGAAAAACACCTTTTATTCTGTGATCACCAATGACAAGATTCTTATGTTTTCTCCATGATTATATGTTAATCTTTCTATTATTCAAGAGCTTTGTTGCCTTCCCAATATCAACTCATCAACTCGCTCATAACAGCATCATGGAATGAAAGAGAGATGCAGGCAGAAATAAGTGAATAAAAGTCAGCTGGGAGAAAGAAATAATATATCTTTTTCACTTCATTGAAGTTTTCTAATTCTAGAATTGATTTCACATTTTAAAGTTCACCTGAAATCAAGTAGAACCAAAACAATTTTTAAATATAGAAGCCTGATACTTGAAAACAAGATCTATTTGCTCTGTATGTGTAGGCATTCATCCAGTTATTTTAGTGTATGAACTGAGCTTATCTACAATAACTAAAAAATACTCTTGTTTTTATAAAAAAAAAAACTCTTTTTTTTTCTTTTTTTTGAGACAGAGTCTCACTCTGTTGCCTGGGGTAGAGTGCCGTGGCATCAGCCTAGCTCACAGCAATCTCAAACTCCTGGGCATAAATGATCCTTCTGCCTCAGCCTCCTGAGTAGCTAGAACTATAGGCATGCACCACCATGCCCAGCTAATTTTTTCTATATATTTTTAGTTGACCAACTAATTTCTTTCTATTTTTAGTAGAGACAAGGTCTCACTCTTGCTCAGGCTGGTTTCAAACTCCTGAGCTTGAGTGATCCTTCTGCCTTGGCCTCCTAGAGTGCTAGGATTACAGGCGTGAGCCCCCACGCCCAGCTTAAAACTTTTATTTTACCTAAAAACATGTTAGAGTATTGTGCACTTCGTTGCATGCAAATAAGTTAACAAAAATAAAGAGAAGTCGCTGTGTTATAAACAGATAAATTATTTATGCACTAAGTTCTACTGACCTTCCTCTGTAGAATCACTCACCACTACAGCATCTTAAAGAATAGCCAGCATCATTAATGACAGGTCAGCCTGCTTTCAAAAATTTGCTGTTATTTTCAGTTCTTTAAATGTTATCAATTTATTTATCATGACATAGTTAGCTGAATGCTTCAATTTCAAATTCAATTTAAACTCCACTCCATCTCTTTGGTGCAGGGTAGACCTAGTACTCAAGTGGGTTGGGGTTAGGGGGTTGCACTCTTACAAACTCCCTCCCTCTTTAGGGCTTACTACACCAAGGTTGTGGTTGAGATAAGAGAGAGGAGACAATTATTTTCCCAGCTGACTACTGTTGGTGAGCTATCTGTTCTCTCCTATATTGGCCAGGATTCCTTTTAGTCTTGAGATCTCCTCAATGGGTGGCCCACATTTGGGCCAAGAAAATTTAATTCTTAATCACTTCTAATAGAATCCACTTAACACAGAAAACATTGTGTTACCCTTGCCATTATTTTCTCTCTCAAGTCTTTCATGCTTCCTTTGTTCAATCTCCATGTCCCAGAAGCATCAGACACTCTGACAGTTCAGCGGTTCACTAACCTTTATCAAATATATTTGTAAGTACTTGGTTTAGTTGAAGGAATTGAGTGTTGGCAGCATCACACACATTTTTTTGGAAAAAAGAGGGAACTGATGGCATCTACTCACAGGTTCTGAGTTTCTCCAAAAGACTGATTCGCCCATTCTCTCTTGCCCAGCCCTCTTTTCATTGAGAGAATTAGGAGAGATAGCTGAAACGACACATTTATTCAAGCTCTTCCAAGTCACAGCTGGACCCTCAGCACTTAGTTCTGTGGACTTAGATTGTGGAACTGCTTAATATAAGGCCAGTTCTCAAATTAAAATAGGTGCTAGGAATACATATACAAGCCTACTAATCACAATGGGGGAAATTAGTAGTGATCCAAATGGATTATGAGATCTTTTGAAAGTAGTGATCCTATTTTAATAATCTTTGTACCCACAGCTCCTTGTGCAATTTGGACTAATCATATATTGAAAAAGGCTTAACAGAAGACAATGGTTTTGAAATCATTTTTAGAGCCATATTTGAGTAACAAACTTTTGCTCATTGATATCAAGTATTTCCTGTCCCATGAACTCATTTTAAATATAAAGGAACATAGAATTCTAAATGGCTTTAAGATTCACAAAAATTATAATCAAATAATGGGAAATTCTGTGAAGATAAAATCATAATAAGCAAGATAGAATATTTTTGAAGGAAATCACCAAGATTAACAAACCAAAATTATACCATGTTCATTAGTTTGCTATGTTTTATCTGACTGCTACTGAAAAATAAACATGTACAAGTCATTTGTCAAGTAACATCTTTAAACATATGCACACATGTGCACACACACATACACTGTATCTAATATGAGATAAAAATTGTTAGAATCACAGTGTAAATGCAAACTTTTCTATCTCTTCAACTGTTGAGTGTACAATTTAAGGCTATTTAGTTGCAAGCAGTGAAATCGACCTAATTTTAAAACTACTTATGCCATCCAATATAATGGGAGCACAAAGATAAGATATGAAAATACAGAGAATAAAATTAACTGCCATTAATTTGGTGTTGTTTAAATGATTTTATAAGAATGAAATGAACATCTCAATAGACATAAAAAGCATTTGGTAAAATCCAACAATCTTTCATGATAAAACACCCAACAAGAGTGTATGGTACCAGAACTTCCTGAAATGTGCATCTATGACAAGCACACAGCTAACATCATATCTGATAAACAACTTGAAAGATTCTGCCTAGTAACAGGAAAACCACAAGAATGTTTAGTATCCTCACATTTTTCAAATTGTGCTGTAGGTTGTTGTCAGGGCAACTAGGCAAGAAAATGAAATAAAAGCCATTTGGACTGAAAAAGAAGTAAACTATCTGTATTTGAAGATGAAAGGATATTTTATACGAAAAAATTCTAAAGAATCCCCTAAAAAGGTCTAATAAATAAATTCAGCAAGGTTGTAGTGTCTAAAATTAAAACACTAAAAATCAATTGTATTTCCATCAACAATGAACAATCTAAAAATGAAATTTTCAAAATATCACACTCGCAATAGCATCAAAAAACTCTTAGAAACAAATTTAACAAAATAAGTGAAAAACTTATACATTAAAAAATATAAAATATAGTTGAAAGAAATTAGAGAGAACATAAATAAATAGAAAGTCATCTCAAAGACTTATGTTATTAAGATGGAAATACTCCTCAAACTGATCTACTGATTCATTGCAATGCCTACCAAAATACAAGCTGGCTATTTTTGCAGAAATTGACAAGCTAATTATAAATTTCCTATGAAAATGCAAGGACCACAGAAAAGCCAAAGCAATTTTGCAAAAAATTAAAATTAAAAAAAAATTGAAAGGCTGGACTTCACAAATTCAAAACTTGCTACAAAGCTACAGTGATCAAGAGCGTATGGGACTGGCCCAAGGATAAACATACAAATCAATGGAATAGGACTGACAGTTCCCAAATACACCTTTCATTGGTCAATTGATTTTGAGCAAGGATGCTCAGGTCACTTAATAGGGTAAAAAATGCATCATTTTTTCAACAAATGGTGCTGGGACAACTGGATAGCTACATAGAAAGAATGAAGTGGAAGCCATACCGCACAGTACACACAACCATTAACTAAAAAGTGTATCACAGACCTAAATGTTAGTGCTAAAAGTACAAAAGTATCAGAAGAAAATATTGGAATGAATCCTTATAACTTTGGGCTGGGCAAAAACTTTCTCAGATGTGACACCAACAGCACAAGCAACAAAAGAATAGAAATTGGATTTAAAAATTAAAAATGTCTGTGCTTCAAAGTAAACCATCAGGAAAGTGAAAAGACAGCCCAGAGAATGGTAAAAATATTTCAAAATTATGTATTTGGTGTTGGACTTGTATTTAGAATATACAAAGGACTCGTAATAATAGAAACACAAACATAATTAAAATTGTTATTTGTTGTCAAGTGGGAAATGGATCAAAATAGGCATTTCTACAAAGAAGATATACAAATTACAAGTAAGCCCATGAAAAATATCTCAATATCATTAATAATAGGGCAATACAAATCAAAACCATAATGAGATACCATTTTATACACTATAGAATGGAGAAAATCAAAACGATAATGAGATGTGTAGATAAGGATGTGGAGAAATTGGAATTCTCATATACCATACACTGCTGGTAGGGATGTAAAATGTGCAGCCATTTTGGAAGGCAGTCTGACAGTTCCTGAAAATGTTAACATAGACCCAGTAATTTCTAAGTGTTCATCCTAGACTTATAAAAGCATATGTTCACACAATAACTTGTACACAAATGTTCGTAACAGCATTACTCACAAGGCACCACAAAGAGGAAACAATCGATAAGCCAACCAGTGGTGAATGGATAAATAAGTGTACTATATCCATACAGTGGAATATTATTTGACAATAAAAAGGAATGCAGTACTGATACATGCAACATGAGTAAGCCTTGAAAACACAATGCTAAGTGAAAGAAACCAGTCATAATCACTACATATGGTGTGGTTCCATGTATGTGAAATGTCCAGAATAAGACAATGTATACAGACAGAAAGAATAGTGGTTGCCCGGGTGGGAGGCAGGAATTGGGGTATGGTTGAGGGGGGTGGAAATGAGAGTGATGGGACTTTTTTCAGGGGTGATAAAATGTTCTAAAATGAGATTTTGGTGATGGTTGCACAGTTTGGTGAGTATACTAATGAATTCTACACTTAAATTGAGCAAATTGCATGGCATGCATATTATATCTCAATAAAATAGTTAAATATTTAAAAATGGAATGGAAAAGGAGAAACTGCCAGCATTTCCACTAAGGAGGTGAGAACAAATTGTCAATGCTTGGGGGTGAGAATACATTACCAGCTTCCCCTTCCACTACTTAAATTGCCTCAGCAAATTCACTTACATTGCAAAAATTCAAATCCAATTATGGTTATTAATATTCAGAGCACACTATATTTTAAAGGGAGACTGAATGTACCTTTGAATTTGAAGCCATGAAATCGTAGTAAGTTTGATTGAAAGATTTGAGATCTGTGTGCTCAATCCAGGGCAGCGGATCTTGGGCCATTTTCATGATTTGGGGAAAGTAGATGGGTTTGTCTGCAAAACTTTTTGGAACTGTTGTATATTTCTGCTTAATGAGTGCTCTGGAATGGCACTGGACATTCCCCAAATTGAAACTGTGAGAGTATGGAGGCTGGAGATAGAGTATAGAGAGTGCAGAAGATGAAGAAGGACTAAGAGAGGACTGAATTATAAGTTACAATCTGTGACTAGAGAGAATATTCTGTGTCATCATTGCATTTACTTGAATGCATAATTGGGAGAGATATTATGTATGAATGGGGCATTTTGCCCTTATTCTTTTTATAGGGAATATCAATTAGGTATGTTCTTCTCTAGTTTTAATTAACCATGATAAATGAGAACCTTTGAATTGCTCAAACTCTCCTAAGAAGTCAATTTTAAGCATTATTTAAGCAATACTGAAATGCTGCAGGACAAATATGAATCATTTTTTTGATTTTGGCAATGCATGAAGTAGAAGCATTGATGGCAAAAGCTACCTTTATGGTAGTCTTGTCTGGCTAGTTTATACAGCAAGTGATTCATGTATGTTAATAGCAGACTATAAAGAATTAAACAAGGTATTCCCTCCAATTTCTTCCACCATACCTAATACGTGAAAGACTATACAGAAAGTGCCACATTCAAGGGGGAATGGTTTGCCGTTACAGTCTTGCTTAATGTCTTCTTTTCAATGTTATTTTGGAGTCCAACCAGAACAATTGGCATTCTGTTGGATTGAGTTACAGCATGTGTTTATTGTAATCCCGCAAGGATATCTGAATCTGTAGCCAGGTTACCATAATCCAGTGAGGCAGGACTTGGGCTGAGCAATCATTAGAGCACCTTTTCAGAGCAGTACGATGATGATTTTATGACAGACTCCTCAAAGAAAGAAGTGCAGAAGGCACTGAGGACTATTTGTCATATGACAAATAGAAGCTTTCTGATAAACATAGCTTAAATTCTAGGCTTTATTTCAGTGTGTGAAATTCCTGGAGCAATGGTGGACATTCTTCAAACTCTGAGAAATAAGTTATCCCTCCTGACCCTGTCACTAAGCAAGAATCTCAGAGAGTAGTAGATTTGAGAAAGTCACATTCTTCGTTTAGAAATTCTGTTTATCTCTATTCCCAAGGAAGTAGTGTGTGTGTGAATGGAGGCTGAAGTAAAAGAGAGTGGCTCAGGCAGTCTTGCTAGGTTCTCATGAACTGACTGTTCAAATACAATTAGTAGCATATGCAAAAAGAATACAAAAAGACTGATGTCTCACACACAAATCAAACAAGGCTACCAACACAGAGCTCCTGAAGTTTGTAGTCAATATATGAAGGGTAAAACAAAATAAATTTCTAAGAAAGATATAGAGAAGTATCTTTATGACTTCAAATAAGTCACAATTTTTTTCAACAGGATACAAATCACTCTCCATAAGGTAAAATAGAATTTTATTATAATTCATAACTTTTTATTGTCAAAATCCTCAATTAAGGGAGTGAAAATGCAAACCATGACTGGCATGCATATCCATATGCATAAAGGTGTCCTATAAAACTATAATGAAACAAATTAGATAAAGGTCTCCTATAAAACACCTCCTCCCCCCCTCCAAAAAAAACAATATAGAAGAATAATGGGCAAAAGAAGTAAAGAGGCATTTCACAAAACAGGATAGGCTAATGGCAAATTAATAATATATGAATGATGCTCTAAGTCATTATTAGTTAGGAAACACAAATGAAACCTCAAAACCACAGCGTACTTGCTAGAATGGCTAAAAAAAAAAATGGAGTGTAAGTTGGTATGATTATTTTGGAAAATTGGCAATATCTCCTAAATCTGAATATTATTCACACTTGATGACCAAGCATTTTCATTCATAGGTAAATTCATAATGGAAATAGAGAGCATATGTTTATAAAAAGATATGTATAATAAAAGACAAGTACAAATAAGTTCAACATGTCAGTAGGAACAAATAGATGTGTGTAATGTAATTGTGTGTATATTTGCTGTTTTAAGCTATTAAGTTTTGGAGTAATTTATTATGCAGCAAGAGGTAACTTATTCAGCAGCTCTCCGAACCCCCAAAGATGAACTAGATATTTCTCCTGGGCATTAGAAAATAAATGTGGCTGTGTTTTAAAATATGATTATGTTAATTTTGTATTAATTTACCTAGTAGACAAGGCAGGAATCTTGTGTCTTTTTTTAACTATTAATATTTTACCAAAGATCAGGCATATAATATAGCACTGCCTACTGAATTTAGTCATTGAAATAGAAATTTTGTTTGGGCATCCACACATATAAAATGTACAGAGATCTCAAAAACTACATTCTTGCCCTATAAATTCTACCACCTTTCAGATCAAACAAAGAGCAAATCATCAGATTAAAACAACCACCCTGGAGTTAAATCTTCCACTTGGGGAATATATATTTCCAGAACCCACACCTTTACAATAATATAACTTTGGAGTTGCTTACACTTACGAACACAATCCCCACACAATTCTGTCCCACTGACTCTCTCCTCTTTATAATTAACCATGGGCTTTGACCTCCATTTCTCTAGTCCTCCCTTGTCCTTTGTTTTTTTCACACAGTCTGATGTTAATCATTTCTACCATACATCAGTAGTATCCTTCCATTTGCTAGATTACGATTTTTCACTATGAACTCTTTTTTTTATTTACTATAATAAAATCCTCTGTATCTCCAGTTGCCTTTCATTTCTCACTTCATCTTAGCATTTCTCACTATCTCAGTGAAACAGAGAACTGTCTATTATTTTTCTTGTGTCTTTAGCTAAGCCTCTATATTGGTTTCTCATTGTTTGCTCATAAATATAACTATGTTATCCTTTTGCAAAACACACACACATACAAATTCATCTCAAATTATTTTTAGCCTACAGGCTACACTTTTTCACTCTTGCCTTTCCTTAAAGCCAGGGTTTGTTTGTTTGTTTGTTTGTTTGTTTATTTATTACAACATCATTGGTAGACCAACTGGAGTACATTTACCAGAGGATAGTTGTAAAAATTAAGACATTTGATTTCTCCTCAGAATTTCAGGTACAGGTGTGAGAAAGTGGAAATATGAATTTTAGCTATCTTATGCTGCTACATTTGACAATGATTGACTTAATTGCGTTTTGTATCCAATTTCTATAATTCTTGGAATCTCTGGTAAGTCTCTTCTTAGAAGGAGGAAAGGATAGACAAAAGAGATTCTGGGTGACTAGATATTTATTGAACACCTGAAATGTACAGGACTCTCAGCACTATTACATATATTATACTATTAGAATCTTTTGACATTCTCATCCCTATTTTTGAATTTTCATTTGCCTTCCTTTTCAGTAACATTTGGTGTATTTGAGCAACATCTCATTATAGAGGGAATTATATGTAGTGTTTAATAACAGCAACTCTTGACTTCAGCTTTGCCAGCTGTGTGACTTTGGCCAGGTTACCTGAACTCTTTGTGCCTTAGTTTCTTCATTTTAAAAATAGCTATGATAATATCACCTTTCTAATAGGCATGCTATAGGCTTAAATGAGAATACTTAGATCAGTGCCTGACCCATGGTCATTATTCAGTGTATGTTTGTATACGTTGTCTTTCATTTTCCTTAAAGTAACTTCATGTGGATTCTGAGACTTTAATTTTTTTTTTCTGAGCTAGCAGTGTTGGAATTCTCAGATTTATATCAAAGTTCAGAATATATGAAACAGACTGGAATTATTTTTTGATTTTACAGAACCATAAGAGTTTCTGCCACATCATTAGGAATGCTTACAAATCTAGAAATATCAATCTTCCTCATAGAAATGAATTATGTTTTCATAATTTGTCTTCTGTGTTTGGCTTGTGAATCCCTCATTGTTTTCATCATGATTTGGTCATATTTGATCATGAGTTTTTAATGGCTTCAGGAAACAAGTTTATCTTGGTCAGTAATGATGACAGTAGTTGTGGTAGTAATTTATGTAGGATTTTGTAGTTTATAAAGGCCTTTCCCACACATCACATTATTTGATCCTCATAATAACCTTAAATAACAGAGGACATTTTTAAAAAAAAAAAAAAGATAAAAAAATTAAAGTTCAGAGAGGCCAATTTGCCAGAAATCACACAAAATGAATGAAAAAGAGTATGTTTCTCTCCATGGCCAAGGAATATTGTGAACTCCTGAACCTGATGTCATGCTTTTCTGAGGATAATATTCTTTTCAGTGAAGATAATTTCCATAGACATGTGCTTGTGGCATCAAGTTAAAAGTTAACTGGACTAGAATAAGTGAACTTTCTGACTGCATATTCTTTTAATAAGAGTTGACTGGTCTTCTATAGATTAGAATCACCATCACTAGGCAGAAATAAAATTTGGAATAATACTAGGTCAGTAAAAAAAATTTAGCTAAAATCATACTTAGTCTAAAATTCAAGAAGCAGCCCCCTGCAAGTAAGATAAGCACTAAGTAGACCTAATAAATTTGCTTTGTCTGAACTTCTTTTCATGATCATCTAGCTTTTTTGAACATACTTATTTCTTCTTATAAAGTAAAATTGAATATGAAATAACAAAAACCTTGTAAAATGATTCAAAGCACAAGCCATGCTGATAACAAGTCAGTGGCTTCATCTCATTATACGAAAGAGGGTATTTGCATATACATAGCATGCTTTCTGATACAGATCTACTTAGAATTTTTAAAATCTGAGTCTGAATTGCAAACATATTTTGTTTGCTCATTTGGTCAGGAAGCAAAAATTATTGATCATTTTTAATGTTTATTTTTTCTCACTGTGTTATTGTTACAAGACATTTTCAGAGTTATGAAGCACAGAATATGATTTTGAGGTAGATTGTTGTTTTATTTTTGGAAGTAGATTGATGAGTAAAGTATGATCGTTACTTTCTTTGGCCATAATGTATCTGTTTGTGTGTGTGTGTGTGTGTTTGTGTGTAGTTTTCAACATGCAACATACACGTTAAATTTAAAATAATAAGGATTTTTTAAAGTAGGAAGAAAACTTTTTTCAAAAATAAACATTATTAAGGCAATAATAGAAAGTCAAAATTCCCTCGTGGCATTTTTTTCCCATATTGATTCCTAAGAATTACCACTTACTTACAAACATTGATTGCTTTTGTTAGAAATCAATTATCTTGAAGCATGTAAGGATAAACAAATATTTCCCTACTGAATTTGATTTTCTTTCTCCAATTAGTTACCTTATATGCTTGCCGGTAATAACACAATTACACTCTCCCTTACTTTCACACCATACAGAAGACTTGAGCAAAGAAAAAAATATATTTTATCATTCATTTTCCACTTTCAAATTTGATAGTCTATATACTTCATTTTTACTTAAAAAACACAGTTTATCAAAGAATAATTTTTATTATATCCTTTACAGCCTGTCTATTCTTAGTTCCTGTCTTGCTTTCTCCCTCTGTTTTCTCCTGCCTTCTTTCCTACAAAAGTGTTAAGGTCCTTAAATATAAAAAGTCTGATTTCGAGTCAAAAGTTTAGTTTATTATATTTCAAACAAGGAGCAGTATAAGTAATCAAAGTATACACCTAAACTGTCGACACAGTTTTGCCATCTTAATGGTAGCTTGCTTATGCCAACAGGGAAGAAACCTAGAGAGCAAGTGGTCATGAAATGTGAAAGGCGTTTCCCACAGCTTGTTGAGAATTGAATTTTTCCTTGCAAGAAGTGGTCCAAAGCCTGGAAGAAGTGACAGTCAATTGGTACAAGGTCTGGTGAATATGGTGGATAACAGAGAGTTTCCCAGTCCACCTTCTGCAGTTTGAGCAGCATTGTTTGTGGACCATGTGGTTGAGAGTTGCCTTGCAAAAAGATTTACCTCTCTCTGTTGACCAATCTTGGCTGCTTAATCATAAGTATCCTCATTATTTCATTGAATTGATTGCAGTAGACATCTGCTGTCATTGATTGACCAGGTTTCATGAAGCTATAGTGGATAATACCTGTCCTGGACCATCAGACACGGTTAGTTTTATTTTTTTATGAATATTTGGTTTTGGACTGTGTTTTGGCACTTCTTCTTTATCCAACCATTGTGCAAAATGCTTGCAATTGTCAAAAATAATCCATTTTTCAATATGGTGTAGAAATTGTTCACCTTTATGTTGTGATAGCAAAGAAAGGCAATCTGTAAGATGATTTCTCTTGGACGCTCGTTTAATTGATGTGGTACCTACCTATCCAGCCTCTTTACCTTGCCCATTTGTATCAAATGGTCCAATATTGCTGGAATAGTAACATCAAACCTTGCTGCTAATTCACATGTAGGTTGAGATGAATTTGCTTCCACCACAGCTTTCAGCTCATCAACATCCATCTTGGTCTCAGGTCGCCCACATGGCTCATTTTCAAGATTAAAATCACCAGAATGGAACTTGTCAAACCATCGAGATACTGTGGGTTCATCAGCCAAATCCTTCCCAAACACTTCCATGATATTTCAACTTGTCTGCACTGCACTGGCTCCACAATGGAACTCATATTCAAAAATAATTATAATTTTTGACTCATCCATGGTTTCACAAAAATTGTTCTAAAAAAATTTTGAGAGATAGTCACAAGCCAAACTGTGCATTTGAAAGAATGAGCATGTACCTTCACAATAAAAAATTTTTTAAATGTGTCAAAGTGAAATGTCAGATATATCAACTGTCCAACTTAGTACATAAGGAAATCAGACATTTCATACTTAACAACCTAAATAGTAAAAATGTCTAAAATTTTTCAAACAATATATTAATGGCAGCATCCAAGGTAAAAATGAAGTCTAACTCTTTGCAGATACACCCTCAATTTCATGTTAAAATCATAAAAGAGACTGGATGAATTTTGTTTAGCTTGGCTTTATTCTCTTTATTGAATACTGCTTGATTTCCTTCAGTAATATCTAGTTTTAATTGGAAGGGAGAGGCATCCCTTTTTTGAGACTATAGTTTGGTCAATTTACTTTACTTTATAAAATCAGAATTTACGTTACACACATAAATGCAACAAGTGTACAGAGTACTCAAGGCTATCTCTCACATATTTTTCTCCACCCTATTATTTGGGGCAGGATAACATTAACAAAAGCTATATGAAATGAGCTCACTTACTGTTGAAACATTGACCTAGTGTTGAAACATTGACCCTTCAGTCACAGGCACAGAAAACTCAACAATTCTGGTAATTTTATTATCAACAATAGCTTTAGCAAAGCAATATCAATCTCTGAAGCCCATGGATTTCCTGATTAGCATGTCAATAGCTGTGTATTTCTCTTCATTAAAGGATTACATCATCTGCTGCAGAGATAGCCTAAGTACTTTAAGTACAGCTCCAAATCAATTTAAATCTCTGCTGCTCTATCACTTCCCACATTAAGAATTTTTTTTTTTTACCTTGAGAAAAAAGATCCAAAATATGTATCTCTTAAAATTGGTTGATGAAGTAAAAGTGGGGTCTGTCATGGATAATTTGATGTAAGATTTTCCATTACCACTACTTATAATTGTGGAAGATTATAACGCCTAGATGCAATTTGTGTATATGTGTATGTTGCTGAATTGAATAAGTGTTAGTATATTATTTAAGCCATAATATTGCTATTGCAAAACAGATTTAAGCTTTGAGCTTTGTCTAAATTTATTTTTGCTTTCCACTCATTTGAAATGGCACTTTTCAAAAATAACAGTCAACATGAAAATAAAATGTATTGCCTACTTGGCTGATGTCTGGCAACAAGATGACAAATTTCACAGTGATTATGCTCAGGCTATAGTTTTGACAATTTTGCAGTGTCTTCTATAATTAGTCTGAGAATCTAAAACTATTTTACTCCACCATGTGATAAAGTGGAGGAATTTAATTTCTCAGAGATTAATAAAGTGTTAGGAAACATTAAAAGGTCACTGAACACTTCAATATAGATTATAAGTCAGGGTGTGATGCTATTTGTTTTGTTTGTTCTTTAAAGAACAAATAAATAAAATCTCCTTGCTAATAAATTACTACAATGCTGAAATGTTATATGATGCTTTAAAAACTTACACTTTTTTTGGTAAAGAATAAGCAAAATCCAGAAGGGCCAATGACTTTCAGTTTAACTTGGAATTAGTATTATAATTATCCCTTAATAATGAAATTAGCATAGAATCATCAGACTGGAATCATCTGGAGTATTGATTTTACATGCAATATTGTTTTTAAAACACACTTAAGAAGAAAATGTAAACTAAAATCACTTATTTTGACACCTCCATGCGAGCCTATGGATGTATGCAAAAGTGCTTGTGTTGGTTTGTGTGTGCACATGTGTGTGTTTTCAGAGAAGTAGACTATAAAATTGTTTTTGTTAAAGTATTCAATAATTTTATAAACCATAAGAAGCTTAAATTGAGAATAAATTATTAATAAATGTATTTGTTATACTTATTTACTTTTTTCTTAGTCTTGAGGAATTTTGAAGAGGGCTGTTTGAGTGAAAAATCATTTAATTCCTGTGCTACTTTTAGGGAGTTCCAATTTCCATTTTTCTTCAAATATTTTAGCCACTTTAATTTGTTTCCTTTGTAACATTTACATATTTTCTATATATCTCCATGAAATTCTAAGGAAATCTGTAAGAAAGAGAATTATTTCACCTCACAACATGTCCTCAACTTTATCATTATACCTCTGATTCATGCTCAATAGTTGGTCCATTGAGATTCTAAATATTTCCAGATGGATTATCTAGAGATCTCTATTACTGTAATTGCTATCCATGAAAATACTAATAGATAGGTCCTTGGATTGGTGTTGAAACTGTGTAGAAGACGATCATGTCATTTGTTAAGCAGTAACAATCAGTGAAATGTGCTTCATATATATATATGATATTTATATCTAGGCAAACTACAACAGACCTCAGCTCTAGGAAACTGGGACACATGGACCTAGCCACTAACATTACCAAGGCCAGTGTGAGATCGTACAATCAGTTGGCAGTTGGATTAGATGCAATTTAAAGTCCTTTTCAATGCCAAGATTTTATTATTCTAAACACTGCAGTACAGTAACTGATATCTACAATTTCAAACACCAGAACTGGTATAAGACTAAGACCGTGTGCTTGGCATGAAAAGTGAGAGAAGTGGTGATTAGGTGAGTAGACCAGGACAAGGACCGTGGTGGTTTCGGTCAAGGTATTTGGGGAAGTAAAAGGAGAAATGACAGGAGTACTGAGGGGTAGACTCACTGTTACTGAGTATCATAGCTATAGGCAAAATAGGATAGAAGCAGATGGTAGACGGTATTTGTTCTTAACATTTTTCACTTTCTTTAAAGCAAGCTAATTAAATTTTGCTTCCACAGCCCATGAGGCTTCAGTTAAAATATCATTTCTAAGAGAAAGGTATCTAAAATAAGTTATTGACATATTTTTAAAGGGCAGCTATGAAATAGAGACAACTCCCTTTTAAGTTTGTCTCTGTTGTCTCTTGTGGAAAATAATCTAAGAACATCACTTGCACTATTTCATCTACAAGAACCTATCACCCTAAATCAAAGTACACAAATAATTTTTATTTTAATCCAGAGAAATTTTATGTACAAAAACTTATAGGCACACAATGCTACCCTCTCTAGTGTTTTTCTTCATTACCTTATCTTCTGTTGTGAGTGAAAGTAATACAATCAGGGCTGTAACTAGAATTCTACATCCTGTGTTATGCTTGGAAATGGCCAGGTTGCCATTTGCATGCACCTCTTGTACAGAATTATGTCATAGCAACACAAGTTGTGAAGGGAGGTGCAGGGACTGCTTGTAAGTACTTTGCAGTTAAATTCACTCATGGTGAATCTGTCAGACTCCTTTAAATGGCAAAAATTCTCTGTAGCAATCTTATTCTATCCTTATATATCATGGTGTTTATTCAAATAATCATGAATATATGCTCAGCTGCCCATGATCTGAAAACCTACAACCCTCAGGTGCTCACCATTCTGATGAGACTGGCTTCAGGGAAGCTCTTCCAGACCTTTTCCCTGCAGCTGCGTGGTAGTAGCATGGTTTGGTAATGGAGGAAATGCATTAACAGGTAAAGAGCATCAGGGAAAATTTGAACCTATCACACTGAGCTCATTTTGACCTACTACATCCTCCCTCTGCATGAGCAAGGTACTTTTCAACCAAGGAATCCCAAAAGCCTATTTAATAATTATCTTGATATATACACATTCCACCATTTACCTCTGCATGTGACCACTATCTTGAGCCCAAAAAGAGCTATTTTGGATTGAAAAATATATGGAACCTTTCCATCAAGAAGAATATAGCAAATTTTCTCCCTGTAAGAAACTGGAAGTATAGTATTATTCAAGGCCTACTTTTAGCAGCAGTGGTCACAGATATCACTTTTAAAAGAGTAGTTGGTTTCAGCTGGATGTGACCAAAGGAATATGATTTTAAATCAAATAAAAATAGGGCATAGAAAATCTTGCCAGCTGATGGATCTTGAGGCACTGCAATTTTAGAACACATTAACATGTTCAATGCTGTTGAGAATAGTCTCTCGTCGTCTGATTCAGATAGCATTCATATCCCAGGTTTAAAAATTTAAGAAGTCAAATAAAGTCTCATAGTTAGGGATACAAAATTTTAACCCCCCCCCAAATTTTTGGTAAATCCAATCAATCTAGCTTTTTTTCTCAAACACAATTTATTTTCAAATATTCATGGAATACATGTTAGGATTATAAGCCTTGTTTTCCTTCCACCCTGCTGCTTGCCCTATTAAATATTTAAAAACAAGGATGAGATAAAAATAAAATAGTGAAAAATTCTATCTCTGTTATTTCTTTGTATGATTAATAGCAATACCAGTCAATATATATGAATATTTTGATTGATTTTTATGTCAATGAAAATTACATTGAGCATTATAATATGTAAGGTTTTTGCAGGCCTATTTAACCTCACTTTCATTTTAGGGCACCAGGTATACTGAATTTTTCCTGGCATTTATCTGTTCCATGGCATTTATCCACATGCATTCCAATCTCAAATCACACTGCTATCCTAATTCATTCATTAGCCATTTCACAAATAGGTGAAGAGTCAAATGGCACCTCTTAGTGGTATATGCTAATTTTTCTACAGATATTTTTTAATAAATTCATTCATAAATTAAATAATCTATATTCTAAGGGCAGCTTAAGTACCTTGCTCAAAGGACCTGATCAGTACAGCCTTCCTCAGCCAAGGGGAAGAAAAGAACATCCACCAAGGCACATGGGGGATGGAATTCACATGTAAGCTTCTTATGTAACATAATGTTCACTTCTTTACAGTAGTACTTCCAGCAACTATATCAGACATAGAGGTATCTTTATGGGTTATTTTCTATCAATATGGTTCTGTAGCAGTCACAGTGAGGAAAAAGATGTGTCAAAACTTAATATGTCTGCCAATGTTAATAATTTCTATTTAGTAAACACTTTGCTATTTGTTAGGCACTATTCTAAACCCCTTCTTTATTCCACATCAGAAACCTTGAGGGCAAGTACTATATTTTATTATACAAAGGCAAAAATAGAAGTAGGGAGGGTTCATATGTACTCCACTTTAAAATTCAAGTTATTGGTTTATATACTTTACTGTAAGTAAAGAGTTATATAAAAAAGGTGGAAATTGTTAAAGATTATATATAAGATAACAGGATATTTATATACTATGTATGTCAATATAATATTATATATTTAAATGGAAAAATGTGATTTTTTATCATCTAAGTAATCTAATAAACTGAAATTCTCAGATTATATAGTACATTTAGATGTGATAGCAGTATAAGCAACTGGTTTTTAGATGTTTCTGTAATCAGTTATCTTCAGTGAGTAATGAAATGGGATGATTCATCTGACCATTTAGGCTCTCATTACAGTTATTAATAGTTTGTGTAGACTTTTAAGCCTATATGAATCTGATCTTTCTGAGGTCCTCCTTCTGCCTCTTCCTTATTTCAACTAACTTACAATGTGATTGGAACTAGCGAATTGTGATAAGAAGTGTAATAAAAAACATAGGTATTATATAACTCTTGTATATGCTAAGGTATTTCACGCATTTTTCAAACAAAAATTTATTTTAAAAAAACTAAAATTTTCTAAATTGCTTCTGAAAAAACAACAGGAGTAAGAAATATAATTTATAAGGAAAAAGGCTTATGTAAATTTTTCTTTTGTCTCTTTTCATCCATTTTTCAAAAATTTTAGTTGTTTTCCCAATATTTTCATTTTCTAGATTTTCTTTAAGTGTTTGGGGTTTTTATTCTAATATATTTTGTAATGCATTATGTGAGTTAGACAAGAGATGGATACCCTCTCAAAATAGCTCAACCATAGGGAGGTAGGGGTGTGGCTGACCATTATGGAAATAGCTTCAAGAAATCTTGAAAAAGATGGATTTTTCAGCCAATATTCATCCATGGTAGATTGATTGTTTCTCATAACAATTACACGTCTCTGTTGATGACCTTAGAACTGAAAAAGCCTCCCTCTGTACCATGTTAGCTGGTCCATCTAAACATTCATTCCAGCTGCCACCCAGGCACCTCCAGCTTAAACAAAGTCCAAAACATCATTCCTCTCTAGTCTTATAAATTTCTGGCATAACAATATTTGAAAGCACTCTGCTTGTGAATTTTGAGATCTTTTTCAATTTCTTCATCTGTACTTTTACCAGGGACAGCTGATTTTTAGATTTGTTTTATGACCAATGGGGAAATGTGTATTAAATAATTTCCACAAGACTTGAGAGATACAGAGAGAAAAAGTTATTATTTATTTTATATACTTTTAAGGAGGGCAAGAAATTTTCCTCAGATTTAAGTTACAGTGTTCCTGAAGAGAATAGAGCCATAATATATCTTTTGTATATTTGCAAACATTATTATATTATGTTCTTATATATTATTTTATGTTACCCAATATACAAATTATATAATAAATAATATATGCAAAATACATATATATATTTTGTGACAAAGGATATAATAGAATATATGTACAATATAATAAATATATGCATTATGGCTCTTGTTTCCTCAGAAGCAATACAAGTTAGATCTGAATTAAATTTCTCTCTCTATATATAACATAATATAACATGTAATACATATACTAGTTAAATGATATATGTAGGTGAAAAATATGTAATACATAATATATGATATATTATACATTAACTAAAATATATATGTGGCAAAGTTCTTTAAGGCACAGAAAATTTTTTATTCAGGGAATAATTCATGTTAGTATCTAGATGTCCCTATTAGTATACTATATTTGTCTTTTCCCCACTCAATGCCAAAAGAAAAATTAAAACCAAGAAATTGGCATGAAATAAACTTTTAGTAAAGCCTATGTGTAAATAATTGAAACAAATCTTTTTATTTATCAAGTTTTCATTATGAAAATAATGAAGAGTGTAATGTTTCTATATACTCACTTCTATTTGAAGAAAGTACTATGGAAAAATAATAGATTGATAATTGGTACATTAGTATTTCTGGTGTCACTTTTTTACTTGAAGCATAAACTTTTGGATGAAAGCCTATTTTTAGAAGAAAACACAAGTGGTCATCTTGGTTTAAAATAGAAACAATGGGAAGTTCTGGATTAGACTTGATGGAAGGTTTAAGAAAAAACTGTTAATTGCTCTAAATAAGGAGTAGAAATGGTTGTTTTTTTTCTTGTTGGGTTAGGAAGAAAAATACTTTTATTTTCTCACTTCTTTTTCTAAAAGAAAAAAAATTGTGGAAAAAGACATAGACTTAGAAAAACTGTTTCTAAAAAGAATCAGACAATAGGCCATAACCACGATAGGTTTCATTAATCTCAAATCATCAGAAAGAGCCATCAGGCACAACAGCTTTGCATTAGTGGTGCCTACACTTGGGGTGAAGAAGTAGAAGAAATCAGAAGCAATAAAGAGCTCAGGTTTTAAAATGAGAGTCCAGCCATAAACAATGGTAAGCTTTATGCAACACTTCACAAAAAGAGAAAAGTCAAACTCCGGGAGGATGTAAGAACTTCCTTCACCATTATGATTACATGGAATGGAAAAACTGGAGTGATCACAAAAATTTCCGTAGCAACATGGAATGGATGTTTAAATATAAGCATTAAACTAAAATACTTGTACTTTTGGGAACACTAGTATTCTATTAGCCATCTGATAATTCTTATCTTATTCCCTGAGTCACATTTCATCTTTCTTATTTCACTTGATTTTATATAATTATTGTACTTCTTACCCTGAGATTTTTATTGCCCTTAATGAAAATTATAGGTAGAATAATCCAATTGGCCACTCAGTGGCAAATCAATTACAATAAACATCTTTCATCCTGAAAGGTCTATCAGTAACTCCTCAGATATAGACACTTATTCAGAGTCTGAGGACCTTACCTCCAGTCAGAGCCTCAGCCAGCACCACTATCTGAGGGTTTATGGGATGCATGATCCACAACATTGCATCCACAGAAGATCCACTTTACAGCACAGGTGGTAGAGGAGTGCCCGTGACCAAGGAACCTGCTCATTATATTACATAACAAAACATACAGAAGTAGTTAATATTATAGGGCCAGAAATTTAGCATGGGTAGTGGTGAAAGGAAAACATGAGTATCAGTTTTGGTCTTGACACAAACTGCAGCAAGAAAGCATGTAGATCATCTTACTAACAGTCATCTTATAAATTTCTTTCAGAAACAAAGGTGCCACAAGAGCCCTAGAGTACATACTTCCACACATGGACAATAGATTTTGCAGTGGCACAAAGGGAAGACCATGTCCTTTCTGGAACTGAGCCTCTCAGATGTCCTTCAAGAGAAATGGCTGCAGGATCATAAAGGACCAAGAGCCCCAGGGCATGCACACCAGGGATACTAGGGGTACCCAATCCCCACCCATGCCCCCAGCCACCACTCAACCCCTTTGTCCTCTACAAACTTTTTTTCAATAAATCTCTTGGATGTCTAATTTTAGCTTGGTGTCTCCTTCTTAGGGGACCCAAACTAACAGAGATAATTTTGCCTAGAATCGTCACAAGTCTTTTTAAAATTATTGAGTTTTACCTTTTTACTGATCTCAAGCTGGCCATAGATCCCTTTTGCTCATCTAGTCTCCAAATCTCTCTGGAATTTCTGTCACGAAGACTCTTGGTCTAAGATGTATATGTTGGCACTATATAGGGTATTTTCTCAATAGCCAATTTTTACATAATTTGTTTATTCCTCACTTCTCCCCTCAGTCCTAACAATCTTTCAGAAACTGTGTTAATCAAAATAGGCTAAGTAAACCCCCAAGCCTCAGGAGCTTACAACAAAAATGATTTTCCTGTTTTCTTAATATCCGCTGCCATAGTTAGGGGACAATCTCCACACAGGAGCACAATCTCCGCACAGGAGCTCGGGAAACTAGAAAAAAAGACCTCAATTCTCCCAAACTGCAAAATCTGGAAACAAACTCCTCAATCATCAAGAGAAGAAAACAGAGTTAGAGGGATATGATTTTTTTTTTAATGTTTTGGTGTATTAGTAACACATGTCACTTCATCTCAGAGAGTATTAGACAAAATGAGCCAGTTGGACATGCTTAATTGCAGTCAGACTAGAAAAGGTGGTTAGCAGCTAGAGTGTAGAACACTACTGTCTCTTCCAGGATACTTGATACTGCCAAGCTGATGTATTTAAAACGTAATGCCTGTTGCTCTGTTTTTCTGCTGTTAAAAACATTTTCCTAATTTTTTATATGTATTTTTGGTTGGCCAATTAATTTCTTTCTATTTTTGGTAGAGATGGGGTCTCGATCTTTCTCGGGCTGGTCTCGAACTCCTGAGCTCAAATGATCCGCCCATCTCGGCCTCCCAGAGTGCTAGGATTACATCAACAGGTGGTAGTTTCTTAAAGGTTAGTTATGGGGGAGGGGGCATGGGCAATATACATAACTGTAATATTTGTACCCCGATAATATGCTGAAATAAAAAAATAAATTAAAAAAAAATTTTCCTAATTAAAAATATGTTTAGCTTCTTGAATCACAGAAGGGCAAAGGATACTAAAATAACTGTAATGAGAAAAATACTTCGTTAAGTCTCAAATAGTAAACCAATATATACACAATAGTATGTGATATACATATATATATATATAGATGTAGATATAGATATAGATGTGTGTGTGTATCTGTGTGTGTAACTAAGGCATCAAGGTATGATAAACATCACATAGCAATGTGTGTATGTGAAATGAGTTAGACCACTCTAGAGAACTTGAAAAAAGATGATAGCATAAAACTGGTTATACGACTTTATGTCCTTCACTTGAAAGGAAATATCTTTAGAAATGGCTATGTTGTGGTTTTCAATACCCCAGGGGGTTAAACATTGAAACAGTGTTTTTCCACTTTATCTATAGTCAGGAGAAGAGTGTCTTCAATTTGAAGAGTTTAATATGAGTTCTCTGCAGTTAGTTTGGGTGGATGGCTTTCTGACTCATGCCTTGGGAATAGGGAGGGAAAAAAATGTTTCTAATTGCTTGGCAATAGGGTGAAATAAAGCTACCTGCAGTAAGTGAATAGGAATTTAGGGTTAACTTTCCTGAGGTGAGTGTTCTATGCACACAGGAAGAAAGGTAAGCATGGATAATTGGATGGTCAGACAGGTAAACTGCTTGTTCTCCAATATCACTCTTCCTTCCTTACATAATATAATAACTTTCATCTAGGCAAATAGCCATTCAAAGTAAATAAAGATGACATTTCAAGGCCCTTCTGGGGCTAGGTATTACTATGTATCTAAGTTCTGGCCAATGGGATTGATGAAAGTGGAAGGGTTTTATGGCAGCCTTGGGAAACCTTCCTTAAGAGTTGGTACACACAACTTGAAATCTTCTCCCCTTTCACGATGATGTTGCTAGAATAATTGGAGCTTCAATTTTACATCATTAGTGACCCACTTTGTTCCTTATGCTGCATTGGCATGGAACCAATAATTTAGATATGTGCGTGGTATCCCAAGGACAGAGAAAGCTACAGCAGCCCAAATATGTCATATATTGCATCATATATTTTTCAGTGTCTCATAAGAGTGCTGAAGTTAGGGGAATGAGTCCACTGAGGAATATCATGGTTGTGATAATGCAGTGCTTTAGAATAAAGCATCCCGAGAACAGATAGGATGGAGAAACTTGAAAAGAATCCAGCAGTAATACATGCCAAAGTCTGGAGAACAGCTGAGTGATACATATCACAGCACATGCCCCTGAATAGCAGATGTAGTTCCTATTCCCGGGTCTCAATG
This sequence comes from Cheirogaleus major, assembly GCA_963574435.1. Taxonomy (NCBI): domain Eukaryota; kingdom Metazoa; phylum Chordata; class Mammalia; order Primates; family Cheirogaleidae; genus Cheirogaleus; species Cheirogaleus major. The sequence continues at coordinate 6,377 of CAUYPO010054962.1, read as the reverse complement.
CTACATCCAATTACATGGATAAGGTAATAAACCATGTGTAGACAAAGTGAAATTCAAGAATAACTAAATGAAATTGGGAACTGAAGACCAAATTAATTTCTACAACAAACAAACTTTTTTTTGCTGTTGTTTCTACATTTGATTTTTTTGGCCCACGATTTTCATTGGTTTCATTCTTCCAGGAAAAACAGAATTGTCTTTTTATAGAATAATCAAATTAAAGTTTCTGCTCCGGGTGACTTCATAAGGGAAATCATCTCTTAGAATGGTACATATTGGACTGAAACATGATCTTGATTGGATTGTGGATCATTTGGTGAGTCAGCCAGGTCACTTGCACTCATCATTCCAAACAAAAGCAGGAATCACATTTTCAGACAATGAAAAATGGCAGCAGATTGGCTGTGATGTTCTAATATGTAAGAAAAATGAGGAAAGTGATGGATTTTTCTGAAATACAATCAATTGTATAATTTAAAAAGCTAAATCAATGCATTTCTTATATATTCTACTTTATCCTTTTATTGGCTAATCTACAATGACAACTTAAGGCAATTAAATCTTATTCTTTTAAATTGTATCCATTTTTTCACTTTATTAAGTTATTTTTCCTGAATAATTATTGAGCTAACATAAATCTGTGTATTGAATATGTTCATCTTAAAACCATGTTGAACTTTTTGATCTTGACTTCTGTCTTCTTGCTATAAAATTCACCTGTATACTTGATTTTGAGAGACCTTTGTGATTATATTATCATTGAAATTTTTCCTATTTGATTTAATTTTACTAATGAAAGAATATTTGTCTTAAATTCTAGAGTAAATTAAATTCCACTGCATAGAAAATATTTTCATTTATGGCTAAATTTCTGTTTGATTTTAAAGTAGAGCATTAGAACTAATGGCTTCCTAAAAAAATTTCCTTGTAAATAGTAATATCTAAATTCATATGATAACAAATACATTTATGATCATTAATATTAGCATTATAGTATGATGGTTAAATAATTTTTCTTAACTATGTGCAATTTTGTATAATGTATAAGCCTATTCAATTATTGCTGCTATGTTACAGAAGCTTACATTAGTTTCTATAGTCAAAAGTTTTCATTAAAGAAGTAACACAAAGGCTACTTATTTCGATTGTAATGTGTTTTTATAAATTAATAATTAAAGCTGATAAAACCATCTCATCAGCTTTCATTGAGATAACTGACAAGAGAAAAATATAACTCATACATTAATGGACTCTACAAGAAGACTTTCTTATATTTATAGACTAACATTTAATTTAATATATTTAATTTACCATATTATTCCCATATTGGTATATTAACACTAATATATTTATTAACACTATTATATTTATATATAAATGTATATATAAAGCCTATTATTTTAGTGTTAATATACCAATATATAAATATATATTTATATAGATATTTATATATATAAATAAATATATATATCCGTAGACTTTGAGTTTTGTGTTCACTTTGTGTAACCAGAAACACTTAACGTATATGAAGTATCAATTTGCATCTTATTTTATCTTAGCTTCCAATATAAAGAGATTTGAGGCTTTGAAGTGTGCTTAAACTATATGGTTTTAAAAAGAACTGTAATTGCAGCTGACTAATAGATGATAGAAATAGATGTGTACATCTGTGTTCTATAAAAGTCATAATTCTACATATATTTTCAAAACAAAAATGCACTATACAATGTCTTTTACTGTGAGTTAAAAAAACATAGTTTTAAGGCCTTTGAAAAATTGTTTCAGAATGTCACTTTTTGGCCAAGGGAAGGGTGACATATACCTTAGGAAAGTGAATGAAAATTATTGTGCCAGCTTCCCTATCCATCCTGTTGACAAATTTTGATATCTTCCCTGTCATAGCTATGGATACTTATTAAATATCTAGAATTTAGACTGCATTTTTTCATTGTATGTTTTAAAGCACACTACCTTATTCAGAGTGCAAAATCCAGGAAATAATTTCCATGATGATTATGACAAATTTAAACCCCAGCAGTAAAGCTTAAAACAATTTGATGTCACAGCTTGTTAGATATATAACATTGTCAGTACAATCTAAAGATCTCAAGAACAGGATTTATTTCTTTGTTCACATCACCAACATTTACTCAACATTTACTTGGGTCCCAGAGGAAACAAATGATACAGTTTGCCAAATCAGTGCGTAAATCAGACAATAAACAAATACATTCATACTGTCTTCTCCCAAGTAGCAGGAGGCATAAAGGTCAAGAATTTGGAACTCTACATGTATTTCTTGGGCTTGTCAATAATGATTCTCTTTTCATATTTTCATGAGACAAATTTTAATTTACATAATGACAGCAAAGATGATACTCAGCATAGTGGAAATCCTCAAGAAGAATTGAAAACATGTAGCAGGTTGGGTTTTCTGGAGAGTAGTCTGAGATGAGTTGGGCATGCAGCATGTTATTAGAGTACCCTTGGTATCAGTACTTCTAGGAGGAGGAAGAAGCAGGAGAGGAAGAAAGAGAAGCACAGTCGGGATGCAGTTCAACTCCTGCTTCAGTAGAATCATCCACAGGGTGCTCTGAAACTAAAATGTCTCTGCAGAGTTGTCCAGAGTTGGGCCAAGACTACCAAGTCTTGAAGACTCCTCCTGCCCTCCATCCACACAGATCAGTCAGGGGCTGTGCGTTACTTAGCTAAGGTATATGAACTTCGGTGAAGTGGAGGTTTGCAGTTGAGGCCGAGTGCTGAAGGCTGCCTCAGCCGCTGGGGCAACAAAACTTCACTGAAGGAGCAGCTGGGGGTACACCCCAGCATCTCCATAAGCCATAAGCAGTAAAAGATGTCTTGAGGCTTGAATACCTCTGAGAAGTGAACATCTCAGATTCACATTTTCTTCTTTCTTTTTACGTGTTGGAAAACCACAATCGATCCAATACCATTTAGCACTAACGGAATGATTCTTTCAGGATTTCTGCTTGAATTGTAAGTGTAGATGGCCCACCTGACTCATATGATCCATCATTCAATCAAGAACGCTCTTGTAGATATTTTGTAATATTATCAACTACTATTGCAATGCTCTATGCTATCCTAAAGAAAACAAAATAAGTACAAATCCAAGTTGTTTTCTTCTGTTAGATAAGGGGTAACAAAGGAAGATTTTACTTAAGCCACACATTTTGTCATCAGAAAAAAAGTTAAAGAGAAGGTGTGTCCTTTTGTATTTTGAAAATGTATGAGATATTGTTGAAATTAATGTTCAAACATATTGTTTCCATACCTATATGTGGATAATAAATAAGTAAATAACATAGTTTTATGATTCATCTTTGAATTAAGAACTAACTTACTTCCTTCCTTCCTTCCTTCCTTCCTTCCTTCCTTCCTTCCTTCCTTCCTTCCTTCCTTCCTCCCTTTCTCGTCTTACTCTGTCTCTGGGATAGAGTGTAGTGCATCATCATATATCACTGCAACCTCAAACTCCTGGGTTCAAGCATTCCTCCTGCCTCAGCCTTCTGAATAGCTGGGATTATAGGGGCGCACACCATCACGCCCAGCTTTTTTTTTTTCTTTTCTATTTTTTGAAGAGATGGGGTTTTGCTCCTGCTCAGGCTGCTCTGTACATTTGAATGTGTTCTAGACATTTGTTCATCTCTATACATAGACATTTTCCCATACAATTTAAAAAGAGCTTAAAGGTATTGACAATAAATTACCTAACAGGAAAATAGTTCTGAAAATTGGTGCTTTTGTGCAACTAATCCTAGGAGCAATATTTTATATGTCTATGATTCTTGTATCTTCCTGTTAGTAAACTTATTGCTAAATAACAATTTTCTCATTTGAGCATCTTGCCAAGACACATAGATATCTATTTATGAAAATTAAAATTGTTTACACGCTTGAAGCTCTGGCTCGAGGGGGGAGGAGAGGCAAGGGCAATCAATGTATGTAACCTTAACGTTTGTACCCCCATAATATGCTGAAATAAAATGTTTGACCAGTTAGAATAATGTTCTATCATTTATTTTTAATAATAGAGAATTTATTTTTTCCTAATATATTTAAAAACTCTTTCTGCCATCTCTGTATTATATCATATATTTTCAGAGAGCATGCTTGGTTGTACTTTCCACAGACTTGCTCTTTATGAAATGTTTCTCTCTGGAGAAGGGCACATGATTAATTGACTTCATGTTCCTCAGCTAGACACTGTAACTCAATATAATCTCCTGTTGTGGATCACTCTCATTTGACAGTCACAATGAAGTCTAAAATTTTTTAAACATCTTTTCATAGATATCAAGTAAGGGCAGCTTAGTTTTCAAAATTCATGGCAGCTGCTTGCTTCAAAGTGCTGTGCAATCTAAGAGAAAGTGTAAAAATAAAACTACTAGTTACATTCTTTTAAATAGCAATAATTTGCATAGTTTAAAAAGAACTTACAAATCACAATAGATTTTTCGTATTCTAAATTTTTAAAGAATCTTCATGCTGTATCTTCAGACACTAAAAACTCCTTTCAAATAACTTCTTTCTCTAATCTTTTTCTCCTAAGGACTTCTATAACTTTGTTTATAATCCCTTCTCTGAAATTACTATATTTTATAGATAATAAACTTTGTTTCATTAACATAAAATTAATCCATGAATTATTTATGGAAAAAAGTGAAACTACATAAATTTTTAAAAAATAAAAGTTCATTTTGATCTTTCTCCCAGATACCGTTAGTAATTTGATTTTTAAAAAGTTCTTACATATTTTAAGTATTTAGTTCTTTTCTCATATATTCATATCTGTCTGTCTCTTTTATATTACTCAGACAAATGCGATCAAACTAAATGTACTATTTATAAAACACTTGTGGCAATTAATAATATTTATTTTCTCTTTCATACACATAGACATTCTTCATTCTTAATGGTTGTATAGTATTTTCCAGTTGGGACATAGAAAGAAATTTTAACTATTCATCTTTGATGAACAGTAAGGCTGTTTCCTAGTTTTTACTGTTATAGATAATATTTCTGTTCACATTTGTACAAAATTTTTTCACTCATATATAGGCATTTCTATAGAACATGTTTATAAAAATGAAACCTATATGTCAAATGGTATACCACTTTCCCCAAAGCATCAAAAATAGCTAAACCTATTTGTAGACAAACTAATAACATGAATATAATGACATTGATTTTTTACCCAATATTTTATTTTTTGAAGATATGACAGTATTTTGTAAAAAGTTGATTCATCTTTATTTTAGTGGATTTTGGTATCTTTTTTATTTTCATTGGTCATTTATATTTCTTGTGTTAATTCCCTGTTTATATAATTTGCCATTTTGAAAGTTAGGTTGTTTCTTTCTTTAACCAGTTTTTATACATTCTTCATATATCCTGTGCATTAAGTTCATTTTATTCATATCACAAGGATGTTCAACAATTTGTGATGTATGTCTTTATATTATGTATGTTGTTTTAATAATATATTTTAAAATATTTTAGACATTTGAATCTGTCAGTTTTGTGCTTTATAGCTTCCATTTTAGGACATGTTTAAAAAGCCTTCCCCAAAACAAGCTTTTCCAAAATGACTTAAAATGTCACTTTGTTATATGTGAATTTTAAAATTTTTTATGCATTCCTCTTTTTCTTGACTCTCTATTCTGCTCAAATGGTTTATTTGTTGATTTTTTCTTTGTCTTTATTTATTTTATCTTTTTTTTTTTTTTTGAGATAAAGTCTCACTCTGTCATGGGGCTAGAGTACAGTGGAATACTTACAGCTCACTGCAACCTCAAATTCCTGGGCTCAAGCCATCCTCCTGCCTCAGCCAAGTGGCTGGGACTACAGATGGATGCCACCATGCCAGGATAATTTTTCTTCCTTTCTTTCCTTTCCTTTTTTCCTTTCCTTTCTCCTTTCCTTTTTTCCTTTCCTTTCTCCTTTCCTTTCCTTTCCTTTCCTTTCCTTTCTCCTTTCCTTTCTCCTTTCCTTTCTCCTTTCCTTTCTCCTTTCCTTTCTCCTTTCCTTCCCTTTCCCTTTCTTTCTTTCTTTCTTTCTTTCTTTCTTTCTTTCTTTCTTTCTTTCTCTCTCTCTCTCTCTCTCTCTCTCTCTCTCTCTTTCTTTCTTTCTTTCTTTCTTTCTTTCTTTCTTTCTTTCTTTCTTTCTTTCTTTCTTTCTTTCTTTCTTTCTTTCTTTCTTTCATAGAGCTGGGACGGGGGGTTGGGTCTTGTCCTTGCCCAGGCTGATCTCAACCTCCTTGCCTTAAGCAATCCTCCTGCCTCAGCCTCCCAGAGTTCTAGGATTATAGGTGTTAGCCACCATGCTAGAACTATTTGCTGGATTCTTGCCCCAAT
>CAUYPO010054961.1:0-64577 GCA_963574435.1 Cheirogaleus major | reverse complement strand
GCCTGGCTGCACTCACCGCTCTCACTGGCACAGTATTACTGGGAGTTCTACCCAGTGAACTCGGCCACAGGAGTAAATAAACAGCACACAGATTGGAAAGGAAGAAAATGATGATCTCTTTTTGCAGATTACATGATTGTCATGCAGATGACATAGAAATGACTAAGGAATCTATTTTTTTAAGAAAAACCTCCTAGAACTAAGTGAGTTCAGCAAGGTGCCTGGCACATAGTAGGGCCCCCAAGTGTCAGCCAGTAGGGGTGAGGTGGTGGGGCAAAGGGGTTTACAAAGCAGCTGGTTGGGAAAGGGCCAGGAGGTCTTCTAGGCAACCTGACTGTCCGTCCGAGTCCCCATACGTGGGTCTCCATCAGGACGCAGAGGGTGTGTCCTTCATCCTCAACTGTTTCCAGAACAGGCTGCCCCTCTCTTGCCTCCTGGGCCGGGTACACATCCTATTTCTCACACCTTCCTAGGGCACAGCCCACTGTCCCCTCCTCCAGAAAGTGTTCCTGGATGCCTTGCCACAAACTCACACTCTGTTAGAGCACATTTATGCCTGGAGTCTCGGCTGTGTCTGTCTGTCCTTTCCCCTAGACTGTGTGTCACAGTCCCCATGTCCCAGCACCACACCTAGAGCCGAGTGGGGTGCCAAGCTGCCCAAGAACCCTCAGACCACCCCTGGGGCTGTTCTTACCCACCCGCAGTGGCACCACAAGGTGAGGTCACTGAGTCACTCCTCTCCTTGGCAGGGTACATGGCTCTTCTGAAATACCCACTCAGCCCTAATGAGAGGCAGGGAGGTCTGGACTCCACAGCCTCTGGCACGTGGTCAGTGGGGCAGAGTAAACCTGCCAGCGGGGCCTCTGGGCACTTCCTTATGACGCAGACACCCCGAGCACACCCTGGGGAATCCGAAGCCAGCCCTGGGCTTGGGGTGTGGACTGGTAGCCCTGCTCCTGAAGCCCGCATGCATCCCCCGCCCTCACCTGCAGGAGGAAGTAGATCTCGTCCATGCTGTTGTTCTCAGAGATGAAGTTCTGGAGGAGCACGTCTAGGGTGTGCATGGTTTTCCTGTACAGCATCTGGCAGAGGGAGGCAGCCATCGCTGTTGCAAGGCGTGCTGGCCCCAGCTCCACAGACCTCCCTGGCCAATATCCTCCTCCCTGTCACACATGGTGCCCGAGAAACCGCCCTGGAGGAGGGCCGGACCACTCCATGCCACAAGGCCTTGGCGGGTAACCTTGTGTACCTTGGGTGCAGCCCTTGCGGGTGAGAAGAGACAGCACCCACAGGACTCTTAGTTAATAACTGTTGTGGGTGCTTAGAGCTGCCTGCAGGCCACAGAAGGCAGTGGTGGGCAGACAGAGCTTTGAGCCACAGACAGCCTGGTGGAATGTGCCCTCGGCCAATCAGACAGTGCCCTTCTCTTGTCCCCCTCCTCTCTGCCCTGTGCTGCTGTGTCCTGCCTGCCCACCCATCAGCACTGGGGTTCCTTGCATAGGCCTGGCTTTCTGCTTTTTCCTTTCCACTCTCTTGACTTTCCCTGGGAATATGTTTTGGCTGACGTCTTCAAATATTCAGAACTCGCTGGGTCCAAAGCCACCTGCTACCCCAGGCCTACCATCTTGGTGGATAAGAGTCCAGTGCAACACTCAGCTTGGGAGCTGCTCCGTGATTGCTGGATGACTAGAAAAATGAGGAACTGTCACAGGGTGCTGCATCAGTACCTGCAGAATGCAGGAGTAACTGTGGCATCCCCTCACATGCTGATCAAGGGACGAATCACAGTTGCTCCTCTGCATAACAGTGCTACATCTGCCCTTTGGCTGGCCTAAGGACCAAGGCTCTCTCAAGTTCAAAGAAGACTGCCAATAAAGCAATGAGGACAGTGAACACCACTGGCATTCTTTAAGACCCATGCACTGGACACAGATTTACTCCCTCATGTGGTGGATGTTCACTTAGAGTGCTGAGCAGCCCACCTGCAGGGAGGCAGACAGTGGCAGCCACACCTGGCTCCTGAATGCAAGACTCTCCCAGTCCAGGTGGAGAGGCAAGAAAGGTAGGAAAAATCTAACAGCAAAAGGAAAAATCTAAACAAGCTAGAGATCGTGTGTCGACCATTTATTCCAGTGCCATGGAAAGGAGTCATCAAGAGAGAATGCAGAGTCACTTCCCTTGGGTCTAAGGGTTACCAGGGGCTCCTTGAAGGCATTGGGGTCCTGCTTTCCCCTCCTCCATTTGCACGGAGGCCAGGGCAACTGGCTTGTCCCCACCAAAACCCATGTTGAGGCTTGGTTCCTAATGGGACTGTGGTGAGAGATGGTGGCATCTTTAAGATGTGGGACTGGATTAGCTACTGCTAGAGCAGGCTGTTAGGAAGCCAGGTCTCCCCTCATGTTTTGCTTCTGTTTCATGTGGTCACTTGTTGCTCTCGCAAGCACTACCACCACATGACGTCCTCTGCCACATTATGGTGCAGCACGAGGCCCTGCCAGATGCAGCTGCCTGATCTTGAGCTTCCCAGCCTCCAGAACTGTGAGCTAAATAAACCTCTTTTCTTTATAAATTACCCAGTCTCCAGTATTTCATTACAGCAACAAAAAATGGATTAAGAGGATTAAGACACTACTATAATCAAGACTGTGATGATGACGTAAAGATAGACCAAAAGATCAATGGGGCAGAATAAGGAGATTAGAAATAGAACCCTGGATATATGCTCGAAAAATTGATTTTTGACAAAGTTGAACAAAGTTGATAGTTGAACAAAGAAAGGATAATCTTTTCAACAAGTGGTTCTGGAACAACTGGGCATCCATATGCAGAACACTGAGCTTCAATCCATACGATACACCATATAAAATCAATTCAAAATGGACCATGAACTATTAAGGACTGAATGTTTGTGTCTGCCCAAAGTTTACATGTTGAAAGCTAACCCTTAGTGTGATGGTACGAGGAGCTGGAGGCTTTGGAAGGTGACTAAGTCATGAGGATGGAGTCCTCACTGGTGGGATCAGTGCAAAAGGGGTCCCAGAGAGCTCCCTGGTGTGCAGGGATGTGAGAAGTTGGCATCTGCAACCTGGAAAAGGACCCTCACCAAAACCTGACCCTGCTGGCACCCTGAACTCAGACTTCCAGCCTCCACACCTAGAGAACTGGGAGAAATTAACTGGCGGTTACTTTCCAGAACTGGGAGAACTGGTGGCTGTTTATGAGCCATCCTGACTGTCGTACCTTGTTATAGCAGCCTGAATTAACTAAGACATGGACCTAGGTGTAAAACCTACAACTACAAAACTTCTAGAAGAAAACAGAGGAGAAAATCTTTGTGACCTTGGGTAAAGCAAGGATTTCCTAGATATAATACTAAAAACACAATCCATACAGGATTATGGATTAATAGATAGAAAATAGATTTTAATAAATTAAAATTAATGAAATAGAAAAATTAATAAAATAAATAGAAAATAGATTCATTGAATTTCCTTGAAATTAAGAACTTTTGCTGTTCAGGAGACACTACTAAGAGAATAAAAAGACAAGCTACAAAATGCGAGGAAATATTTTCAAATCATATATCTGATAAAGGGTTCACATCTACAATATAAAAGGAACTCTAAAAACTATATAATAATCAAACAAATAACCCAATTTTATAATTGGACATGGAATTTGAATACACATCTCACCAATAAAGATATAGGAATGGCAAATAAGTCCCTCCACAGCATCATTAGTTAGTAGGGAAGTGAAAATTCAAACTACAACGAGATGCCTGTACGCAGGTCTTAGAATGGCCACAAGAGCAGGAGGCAGTGAGGACGTGGAGCAGTTGGGACTCTCGCACTCACAGCATGGCCTCTTTGGAAATAATCTGGCAAGTTGTTAAAAAGTTAAGCGTGTACCTACCACATGAGTCAGCAATGCCCCTCTTAGGTATTTACCCCCAAATTAAAACATATGTCTCTACAAAGACCTGTACACTGATGTTCACAGCAGCCCCAAACTGGAAACAACCCAAATGCCCCTTAGCTGGTGAGCGGGTGGCAGAGAGGGGACAGCCATGAAACGAAGTCCCAGCAGTGGGAAGGAGTGACACAAGCCACAACATGGACAGATCTCAAAGTCATTAAGGTGAGCAAAAAGAATCCATATGAAGATAAATACTTACCATTTGGTTCCATTTATATAAAATTCAAAAAAATGCAAGCTAGTCTACAGTGACAGAAGCCGGATAGCATTTTCAGTGGAGAGAAGTGAGGGGGAGGGATCCCGCAGAGGTGCGGGGTGAGGAGCGATGCCCCTGTGTGGCTCATCTCTGACACCCTTGGATGTCCTGGGGCTCACAGGTCGGGGTTCAGGTCCGAGCACCCGCTCCCTGGCTGCCCACAGCCCCTGGAGTGGTCAGAGGGTGGTTCGCTGCCAGGGACTGGCCAATGCAGTGGCCAGATGGTCCCAGTTGAGCTGTCCCAGTGCAGAGCTCTTTCTTATGCTCCCTCACCCACCATGTGTGGCAAGGGCTTGACAATGGGCCCGGCACCCAGAACCCCCCAGCCAGAGAGACAGGGAGGGTGGCCCCAGGGGCAGGGCGTCACCATGATATCCGGGACTGGCTCCCCCAGAGGCAAGGGGCTCTTCAGCCTCTCCATGGGTGGAAGCACATACAGGCTCTTGAGGCAGACCTCCAGGATCCTGGATTTGACCACGGGTTTGAGATGGGGCCTCAGCTTGCTGGAAGAAACAGAGAAGAGGCTGGCCTTCTTTGCACAGCCGTGGGCCTGGGCGTGGAAGGCCTGGCTGGCACAGTTTATCATGTAGAAGGGGTCTGGGTCACAAACAGGCCCTTCACTCTGGCCTAGGGGTGAAGGGGGCCCTGCTGGGGAAATGGAGCTCATGGGACTGGGAGGGGCACACGGGGAACAAGGTCTGCACTGAGCCACCCTGCCTCACCACTCAGCTCTCTTGGGTTCATCGACATTTGTTTGTGAGAAAACTTAGGGATTCTTTTGGGGTTGGGGTCAGGGCTGTGAGTAGGATCAGGGCTGTGAGTAGGATCAGGAGTCTGCCAGTGACAAAAGTCAGGGCTGAGTCTGTGGCCAGGACCAAGACTCAAGGGATTATAAGGCCAGGGCTCAGCATGTGACCAGGATCAGGGCTCAGCCCAGGCCAATGTTAACAACTCACCATGGACGTGAAACAAAGAAAATCTCACCGTCCCAGGTAGGATGTGGCCCCAGCCTGAGCCCACCCTGCCCTGTTTTAGCCCCTGGCGCTGGCACCTTTCATCACCTCACGTGAGGACCCCCCACCCTCCTCGGCCTGGAGGGAAGTTACCTCAGTCCCGCAATGACCAGTATGATCTTCTTCCGGAAGAACGTGGCCAGGAAGTTGGGCTCCTTCTGCAGGATGCACTGGGAGGGCAGCAGAGGAAGAGCCTAGTGGCAGCGGCCACCCCCTGCCCCCCATGCGTGCCCACTGGGCAAGGCTGGGGTCACCCACCAGGAGACACTGGATGAGCTCGGGGATCTGGGCGAACTTGTAGCTCTGGACGCTGTGCTCCCGCCCAAGAGCCTTGGTGAGCATGATGGCCGAGGAGAGGAAGCTCACTTTTAGGACGTTGTCCTGCCCGGGCCAAGACGGGTGCGAGGGTGACATCAGCGGGTGTTAGCAGAGAGCTCCCGAGATCCACCCTGACCAGGCTGCAAGCAGCACACATGCCAACACACACACACAACATACATACACATGACGTACACACAACATGCAACATACACACAGCACACAATGTACACATAACACACAATATAGCGTCATACACAGCATACATAGAACACGCAATATACACACAGCACCCAACCAACATACAACATACACAGAGCACACATGCACACACAACACACACACAACACACCCTCCTACACACATGTTACACTACAAACACCCCCCACACCCCACACCGCCCAGGGCCAGACAACCCCAGGCCCTCAGGAGCAGGCCTGCGCTCGGTTTGTTCCCAGGTGAGAGCCGGATGTCCGGGCCCTCAAGTCCTTCTCTCGAAAAGGAGAGGGGAGGGGCACGCCCATTCCCCGGGCTCCCGGCAGCCAGGGCGGCTGGACCCAGGAGTGCCAGGTGGCCCTGTGGGGGCAGCCCTGGTGGGCTCCCCAGGCCTGCACCCGCTGTAAGTGCTGCCTCCGGGCTCAGTGCTGGGCGGGTGAGGGGACAGGGACGAGGCCTCGGCAAGGGGCCCGTCACCTGACTGGCTCCCCTGCCCTCCCCTTCTCTGGCCTTCTGTCCCTCCTTCCGTCCAAGGGGCGAGGGGTGGGAGCTCACATAGTGGCTGCACGAGAAGTAGTACACCATCCTGGAGGTGATGTTGTCCACCCAGGGCAGGATGTGCTCCCTGGCGTGCATGGCCATCTGCCCGTAGCACAGCAGGGAGGTGCTGCTCACCCATTTCCAGTGCAGGTCCTGGTCCAGCTGTGGTGGGGCGGGGTGGGGGTGGGCCTGCAGGGGCTGCCGGGCTCTCGGGAGAGAGCTTCGAGTCCTCTACACAGGTTCAGAATGGAAGCCAGCTGTGCCCACACCCTGGGGGGGTCATGTAGCAGGCCTGGTGCCAGCCCCTCCTCCAGGAAGCCCCTCTAGCTGGTGCCCCTTCTAGAGTCCTCTGGGTCCCGGCAGTGCCCCTTCCTCTGGGTGTCTGTTGTGCGTCTGCCCTCCCCGTGTGGCTCCTGGGCAGAGACTGGCCAGGACAACGCATCCCCCTGGGTCAGGTGTGCAGGTGAGGAAACTGAGGCCTGGACAACACACATCCCTGTTCCGGGGTCAGGACTCACATCTGTGGCTGTGGCAAGTTCACCTTCATCCAGCCTGAGTCCCACAGAATAGCCTCTTGGAGTGGGGGGATGGGGCAGAAGATCCCCATGTCACCAATGAGCAAACCAAGGCTCAGAGACACAAGCCAGTTCCCAAGGACACAGGGGCGGGTCCTGGGGCCCTCCCTGCCAGGCTGCCCTCTCCAGTGTTAGCCTAGGGCCTCTCTACCTGCCCGTCTGGGGACGTGAGCGCTGACCTCAGGAACCTGGTGCGGCCCAGGTGCTCCAGCACCTCCCACACCTCCTCCAGGTGCGAGGCGGATGTCCGGCCCACAGCAATGGCGATGCCCTGCAGGCCGGGAGAGCGTGTGAGCCAGTCCACAGGAGATGGTGCGGATGCTCCCAGCCCTCCCAGCAGGGCTGCTCTCTGCTAGGGTGGGACCAGAATGCGGCCCAGCAGATCCCAAGGTCCCTGCCAGTCGGTGCCTGACAAGGCACTCCAGTGTTATGAGCGGTCATGATGTGCAAAAGGGGGCTGGGAATCAGCAGGGGGGTGGGACTGTGTGGTCAGAGGGGCTCGAGGGTGCCGGCCCACCTCCCGCTGGCTGGAGGACTGGTGGGACAACTCCAGGAGGATGGTCAGGTGCTTCCTCACCAGCCTGGTGTCGGTGCACTCACCGAGGATCAGCCCGTACAATTGGAAGAGGAAGGTCTAGGGCAAGAAGCCGAGGGCAGGATGTGGGTACTGCCAGCCATCAGGCAGGGGCCCCACCTCTGAGCGGTGCATGCAGGGCTGTGCATGGCAGGAGAGTGGGCTCCAAGCTTAGTGTCCCCTGGATCCAGACTGGCGCCTGAGTCTAGGGCCTGGAGCACTGCCCTAGAACATAGACCCCCAGGCCTGGTCCCCCAAGCACACTCAAGTGCACCCTGAGTGTTGTCACATGCTCTGCTGCTGTGGGGGCCACCCTGTGTTCAATGTCCCCTGGCCACGCTGGACCTCCCAGGACTGCTCCCCTCGGGCACCTGGGCAGAGCCTCCGCTGTGGGGACCACAGCTATCACGGGCAAGTACGCCACCTACACCTTCTCCCTGAACCCATGCCAAGGTTGAGTGGGTGTGAGGCCACTTGGTGACAGGCCTCAATCTATCCAGCCTTTCCACGTACACCGGCCTTAGGGAGGGGAGGGGCCGAAGGGGTCACGGGCTGCGGGCCAAGGGAAGCTCTGGGCAGCCCAGCCAGGCACTGACCTTCGAGATCTGCTCTGGGTACAGGTTCATGGACTTCAAAAGCTTCTCAATGTCGGTGCCCTGGGCGTTGGAGTCCTGCTCCTTGGAGAGCTGCGTGCAGAGCACAGTGCTCAGCGCACGCAGGCCAGCGCAGGTCCACAGCGGACAGGACAGAGAGGGCCCTGCTGGGGCCCGTGGGCAGGTGGAGAACACAAGCACCCATTCCCCAAAATTGTGAGGAGAAGGTTGGGGCTGACGCCACACCAGCAGCCAGGGACTCATTCTTCAGTGTGATTGTTGCCACCCCTCCTCCGCAAACCCCAGCAGGCCCTCCCCTTAGGACAGAGGTTGGACCCTTACAATGGCCAGCAAGGCTGAGTGACCTGGCCCTGCTGGCATCTTCTGGGAGGGCTCCCCACACTTTTGTGCTGCTGCACGGTGGCCCCAGGACCTTTGCACAGCTTGTTCCTTTCCCACCCCTGGGAGCCAGCACGAGTCTGCTGTTGCGGCCTGCTCAGTACCCTGTCCCCCTCTGTCAGCCCCCGGCCCCCAAAGAATCTATCCCTCACAGTGGAAGGGGCTGCAGCAGCCCCAGGAGCTGGAAGTGAAGACTGGAGGAGGAATGCAGAGGAGAAAGGCCAGGGCAGCCCCACCTGCCCCAGGACACTCCCTGACTCCCAGCAGTGGCTCAGGCCTTCAGCGGGTCTCACAGGACAGCCCCCTGCAGAGGGCTGGGGCACAGGGAGCATGAAGGGGACACTGGGGTCCGGCCACCCCCACACCCAGGCCCATCCTAAGGACAATCACAGGAGGCCTGAGCCCGGGGAGCCTTGGGAATGTGTCAGCCCTGCACGCTCCTGGCCCTGCCATCCTGCAGGTCTGCCCAGTTGCTGGACCCGGCCTCAGCAACTCTGGTCCTCCCTGCTCCACCCCTCCCGGGGAGCAGCAACGTCTGCTCTGACCCCTCACACTCTCTGCACTTTCTGGCTGAAAAGTCAGGGGCACTGGGACCTGCGGGAGCCAGGGGTGACAGCGGCAGAGACAGTAGCTGGCTGAGGAGCATGGGCACCGGGGCCTGGCGGGCCTCCAGCTGCACAGCGAGCTCTGGACGGGCCTTCAGCCTCCTCCCCAGGGCCCTGCAGCTCTCCACGTGTCGGGGCCACAGAGGGGCAGGGAGCGTGGCTCAGGGGCCTACCTGGCTCTGCTCTTGCAGGTGGTGGCAGATGCCCTCCAACACATTGTTCCTCTCCCGGACCAACATGGCCCTAGCCCTGCTGGCCAGCTCTTTCTCCCAGGGCAGGGACTCTCTTGGGGACTCTCCCTCGAGATCTGGGTCTGTGTTGTCTGTGGGACAGAGAAGCAGAGAGGCAGTGCGGGCCCCGCCCTCTGGCCTGGGGCCTCTGTGGGTGCTGGAGGCTCCAAGGAGAGGCTGGGCTGCCCTGGAGGCCCCAGACAGAACCCCCAGGAACTGCTTTCTTTAAAATGAATTTAGAGGGAAAAGGGTGTGAAAGGAACCGGGAAGCCAGAAGCACAGAACATGGAGGGCATGTGTGCCAGGCACGGTAGCCAGCGCAGAGCAAGATCACATGCAGCCAATGGGACTGGGGAGTAGGGACAGGGAGCAGACCCGGCCCAGGACCCCACCCCCAGACACTGAAACTTCAGACCAACCAGGCAAACGTGGTTGATCAACAGTGCCAATGTCACTTCCCATCCCTTGGAACAAAAACCGCCTTGATCTCTACCTACTCCTTGCACCAAAATAAATAGCAGGCAGTCATGATATTTAAATTTCAAAATTCAAAATGTAAATATACAGAGGAGATTATGGGTTTCATTATCCATAATTTTAGGGTAGAGAAAGGCTTTCTAAATATGAAAACAAAGGGAGAAACCAAAGGGAAAATCCTTTCACAGTTAGCAATATAAACGTCCTGGGGCCACCCAATCTACCCCACAGAGTGAAAGCTGAAAGCACAATTGTGGCATCTACAATGAAGGGTTAATGCTAGTGTCTGAAAGGCTCTCAGAAGTCAGGAAGGAAGGATCCACACCACACCTTAAGCACAGGCGAAGGGCAGAGAGACAGCAACCCAAAGAAGAAATCCTACTGGCCAATAACTAAATAAAAGGTGGTCCACCTCGCCAATAATAAAAGAAATGTAAATTATTAAACAACAAGGAGATGTGATTTTTCATCTGTCAACGAGACAAAGATGAGAAAGAGCGTGAAGAAAGACATCCTCACGCCACCAGGAGGCTGGTCCCTCTTCCTCCTTGAAAATCATTTAGCAACAAATGGGTGTCGAAATGGAAATACAAAAGCATGGCCCAAACCACGCCGGGTAACAGGATAAATTATAAACAGAATGAGGCCTGAAAGCTTTACGATACCGGTGAGTATGAATTTTCAAATCGTTGAACGCTTTTACAAAGATAGTACTTCTAAATCGGAAAAGATGTTAAAAGCTGCAAAGCTAGTGTCAGGTTGGAAGAGAAATGGGTTTAAGTCTCCTGTCAGGCTCAGGGTGGGTCCATGTCACCTGGCTGTTGTCACTCATCCTCCAGGGCCCAGCCCGGTCCCTGGATGCCGTGGGGCAGTGTCAGCCTCACCACGCCTGTCTGGGCCCTTGCCTTCTGGCAGCTGAGAGAGACATGGGCCACCTCTTGGAACCCTGGGACACTTGCAGCGAGGGTGAGGCCAACAGCTCTGACCCACCTTCAGCTAGAGCCACTCACAAATGCTTCCAGTAAAAACTCACTCACCTCCTCCCACCTGCCAGGCACTGGGGCCACCAGTCAGCACAGTGTCTGTGTTTGTAGCTCCCTCCAGAGGATTCGAGCTGCCTCCCTATGCCCCCAGGGCATTCTGGCTCAACCTCTGAGTGACAGGTGACTCTGCCCACTGTCTCCTCACAGGGGATGGAGGCCCCAGGCGGCTGAGGCCTTCCTGCCTGCTCCCCGGGGCAGCTCTGGAGCCACTTTCTTCTTGGGCGAAGGGGTGGCCGCAGTCCCCTTTCAGCTGCCCTTCATTGGCAGGTACTGGGGGTGTGAGGATGGGGTGGGGGGCGCAGAGAGAGGCCCCTGCAGCAAGCCTTGCCTCTGGTCTGGGGTGAATCACAGAAGCCCTTCCAGAATTTTCTGCCTACCCATCCCCCATACCATTGTCAAGAGAGAGAGCCCAGAACCAAGAAGGTCAGAGTGTGCACAGACCTTGCCCCTCCCGCACGGAGCAGACATGGGCAGGCAACCCCAGTGGGGCCCTTGGCACCCTGGCAGCCCCACGCCCCACCCTGCACAGCATCCATGTGTGAAGCCGCCCAAGGCCCAAGGCCCAAGTTCCAAGGCCCTGGGGGCTCTGCCCATCCCATCCCCGCCAGCCCTGCTCACCAAACCGTAGCTCTTGCTCTACGGAACACTGCTGGCGGGAGTCTTCTACGGGGCCTGCCATGGACAGCGGTGCCTCCTGGGGGGACGGGGTCCTGGGCAGGGGTGGAAGGGCAGCATCACTCACACCTGCCCCTCCCTTGGTCACCCGCCCATGACAGGGCCCCTCACCAGTCACCCCAAACCTTACCAGGGCCCCTCACCACCGTCAGGGGCTGCAGCCCAGGAGGGAATCTCTGTGTGACCTGGGAAGGAGGGAAGAAGCAGGCTGCCAAACTGGGGCTGGCGTCCAAGCCCCCAGCACTGGGGTCCTGTGCCTGTCCCCCTAGCCTCCCACCTGGCTCAAGGGGCCCTGCATTCACTGCTCTCAGCCTGAGTGGCAGGGACAGTCGTGCACATTTGCACAGTCCTCACCTCGTCCCAGGCACAGAGAGCTGGCGGGTAGTGCAGCAGCCGTGACCTGGGCAATGGCTCCTCCACACCCCAACCTCACCTGGGTATGCCTGACCCTGAGGCCTCTCTGCCATCCCCGCCCCCACCTGCCTCTCCCTCTGTCCCACACAGGACCCGCTGGGCACCCTCCTTTCCTCCACTTGAGCCCCAACCTGGGCCGTCCACCCTGCTCACGCTCAGACCCAGCTTCCAGACATTAGGGCTCACCTGGGACCTTGTTAAAGTGCATCTCTGGTTTAGTGGGTCTGGGGTGGGGACAGAATCTGCACTTCTAACGAGCGTCCAGGTGACTCTGTGGCTGCCACTCTCAGCTCAGCATCTACCTGGAGGCCCCGGGTGTCTGGCCACAGAGTCACACATGCCCTTGGGGTCCTGAGTGCCTGCCCACCTGGTCAGCCTCTCCAGGGCCCTGGGCTGAGGGGAAGCTCAGGCAGTGTTAGTGGCATTAACCGTCAGACAGGTTGGGGAGGCCAGTGCCTGCTCTTGTCCTCCATCCCCAGTTTGACCAAACAAGCAGATTTCTCCTGTCCCAGATGCTCCAGAGCTCCCATCCCTTCTGGGACCACACACCAGTGCCCACTGCACCTCGACTTCCCATAGCTCCTCCCCACCCCAGTCTGAGCTGCCACTGCTGTCCCCCATGCAGCACTGGGCCATGCCACTGCCTGGGACTACATCCTGGGGACATCCTCTCATTGCCACACTCAGTCCTGGCGTCCGCTCCTCCATGCAGGCTGTTCCTGGCACCCTCCTGAGAGCACCTTAGCACCTGGTGGGCTTGTCTCCACAGAGACCTCGCAAGGTGGCCACTTGGGGGTTGTCGAAGTATTTGGGGGAGATGGTTTTCTCCAGAGGTTGGACACCCGCCCCCCCACCCCCGCGCAAACTAGTCCCCTAACTCTTTCATGGACGAAAGCTGTACTCAATCCATTCCATTCCAAGCCTGGGCTGGCAATGACAGTGAGAATGAGTCTGGGGGGCTTCCTGGAGGAGGTGAGGTGAGTCTGCATGAATCCAAAGTCAGAGAATCAGACAGCAAACCAAGCAGTGATGTTGGGGTAGCCTAAGGTAGCCAAGGCCCAATGAGAGTAATTTGGCCAGAGAAGGCAGAGGGTGGCTGGAGAGCGGCTGGGAGAGGAGCCCCCAGGTCCCAGCAACATGCCACTTCCACCTGCTCCTGACAGTGCCCCTCCTCTCCGTCCTAGTCCAGCAAGACCCCGGCCCAGCTACCACCTTCCCAGATGCAGACTGACCCAGAGACCCAACCCCTTAGCACCTTCCCAGCTCCTGCTGCTGTCAGAGAAAGAGCCCCCAATTCCCCCAGTCCCCCAAGACCCTGCAGCCCCTCCACTGGCTCCCCTTGCCCCATGGCCAGCCTCGGCACCCCCTCCCTACCCCCTGTGAGGCCACAGGACCTTCTTTTCAGTTATTTGAAGGAAGATGCCTCAGCCCCTCCCAACCTCTGCACGAGCTGTCTGTCCGTCCTCCTGCCCAGAACTCATGTACCTCCTCACCCCTCACCTTTAACCTGCTTGCCCCCTGCCCTGCCCTCTGACCTGGGCTAACCAAGAAACACATAGCACACACCAAAAAGACAATGATTGTTCAGAAGATCATAAAAGAGAGCAGCCAGCAGGATGGGACTTCCCAAGGTAGCGTCAGATCCGGTCAAAGACCAGCATCCCACCTCAAGGAACATAGGATTTGGCTGGGAATCCCCACTTCCAGGAATTTTAACCTATGGAAGAAATTAGGAATGCCTAAAAAATGCACTGCTTAAGGATGCTTTATGGGTTTAAAATAGCTGCCCAAGTTCAAAAGCAGAGCCAGAAACGGTAGTGGTCAGGCTATTTAATGACTGGGATTTGCTCAGGCTCCCAGGGCATGAGAAAGTCAGGATTCTAATGTAAAATTAAGGGTTATCTCCAGGTGTTGGGATTCCAGGTGATTTTGTGTGTGTGTGTGAATCCATTTCAAAATTTTCCAGTGTGTCTGCAGTGAGCACGGATCACCCTTATCAGAAAAGAAAATGCTCATTTAAAGCCAAAAATGGTGTGAGGTTTTTTTATAAAAGGTAAGAAAAAGACAAGTGAGCAAACAATACCTGTGGCCCGGGGGTGCAGAGAGGGCAGCCTGAGGCAGGGCGCAGTGAGGTCCTCGGAGCCTGGGGCCTTGGGGGCCTGAGAAGACAGGGGGTCGGGCTTTCCAGGCAGGACACCCTCTCTCCCCTCTCAGCCTGGGGCGAACTTGCTGAGGACTCTGGGCTCTGTGGGTACAGCATAGATCTGAGGCAAATTCAAACCAGGCTAGGCCCAGTGGAGAGAGGAGCTGCCTCAAGGACTGTGAGGAAGGGGAGGGGTCCCCCCCAGAGATGGCAGCTGCCTGCAGGGCTGTCACACTCAGTGTCTGGGGAAAGCTCTGCCTCATCTGCCCATCCACCCCCAAGGAGCAGTTGTTTTTTGGGCTCTCTGAAAGTCACCCAAATGCCAGGAGAGGCTGCGAGCTGAGGAACCCAAGGAGCGTGCCAGACAGTGCGGAAAGGGCGTCACTCTCAGGGGTGTGTGGGACTGGGTCCCAGAGAGGTCTCTTCTCCCCCAGGGGGTGTTCGGGAAGCGTTTTGAAAAGTTCCCTGAGTCCCCCCTGTGGGGTTTGGTCTTCAGCTGCAGGGGACAGATTTTGAAGTGCCCTAAGGGGACTTAGCGGACCAGTCCTGAGACCAGGCTGCCCAGGGCCCCCCAAGGCGAGCAAGCAGTGGTCATTGGCCGGAGTGGGAGTGGGTACCTCCCCGAAGAGAGTCCACTCTGGGAGGCAGCAAGTCACTGTCTCCAGGGGTCAGTGGGGACTGAGTCCCAGGAAAGGCTGTCCAGAGCCCAGGGGACTTGAGGTGCTGGTTTCCAACAGCTGCTGCCCGGAGAATTCCGTCCCTAACCGACGCCAAGGACAGTTGAAGGAATTCTGAGCACACGTGGCCATGAGGCAGAGAAGGAAACACAGGAAGCCACTGCGCCCTGACCCCGGCAGGGGGCCCTGGACCTCTGGGCCCCTGGGAAGGGCTCCTTGGAGGGACTCCTGTCCTGAGAGACCCTCGTCCGCTCCTGACTGCCGCTGGGAAGACACCAACGAGAGGGGTTGCCGCCTGAGCTCGCTGGGTCATTCACGGAGAGCATTTCCTTCCTGGGGTCCCCTTGCTCAGGCAGCTCTGCTCCCAGACGGCTGCCTGAGACCCTGTTCCAGGATTGTCTGAATATAAAACCGGTCTAGCAGCCTTGGGGATGCAGCTTCCCTCGTGCAGGACGCTGCACCAGGACATTTTTGGTGGGATTCTCTCCAGTGCCACCAGTGGGCTAGTTGGGGGCATGGCTAAACCAGCAGCCACCGTGAGTCTGAAGTGTCACCAGTAAACCCTGCCCCCCACACTGGGGACACTCTGGTGCTGGGGGAGGTCCCCCCTCAGTGCCTGCAGTTGGGACACAGCAGCTCCACTGGGGTTTGAGCCCCAGCAGAGTCTTCCTCAAACAGTCCGAAGGGACATCCTCCCTGAGGAAGCTGTGCTGGTGGACAGGTTTTGTTTGTTTAAAGAGTTCTCCTCTAAGAGATGGCTTAGCACCACCAACACCACCCCCCTCCCCCGCAGGGCACGAAAGGTTCTTTATCATGAGGATATCTCGGCTTCATAACTGATGCCGGGGATGCTTTCATGGGAGTTTATAACCAGCAGTTTGGCTGTGTTTCTTGAGGCGGAGAAAACTCAGGAGCTGTGACCTGCTTAAGTGAAGAGGGCCACCCTCCGTGGGCAGCACCCAGAGCTGGGGCTGGGGCCTTGCCCGAACTTGGGGTTGGGGCTGGTGGGCAGAGAAGGGCAGAAGACAGTCGCTGGGGAAGAGTGTGTGGCCGGTGTGACCCTGGAGGGCCCCACGGTGACGGCTACCCATGGAGCAGGACAGGGCCCTGAAGAGAACCGGGTGACTGAGGCCTTGGCCTGGGGCGCAATGTGGGGCAGTCGGAAAGTGGCCTCGGGCCTGCTCAGGCAGCCATCTCCAGGGGCCTGATTCCTCCCCAGAACCCCAAGGGGCCAGCTGCCCCTCTGACCTCTGACAGGACCGGTGGGCTCTCTCTTTCCCCAGCCTCTGGAGGGTTTTGGGGGTGAGGGTGGGTTGGCGCAGAGGTGGGAGAGGGATAACTTCCCTGGCCCAGCCCAACCCAGGCCCTTGGGCTCTGGAGGGACACAGTTGTCCCCATCCTCACAAACCCTTATGATGGCAGAGTGACCATCTGCCCACTGGAAGAGGCGCCAGAAACAGTCCTGGGGGTGTGTCATGGGAAGACTTGCTAACGACCCACACACACACTCCAGATCCCCCTGGGGTAGAGCCGGCTCCCTGCCTGGCACCCTGGGGTTCACAGGGGCCCTCAAAGCCTCCTGAATGGGCAAAGAAGGCCATCTGGGGGAGGGGCATGAGGCGTGGGCCCTCAGCAATGCCTGCTTTGCAACTCTGGGTTCTGCAGGCAGCAGGGGGCCTGGCTGGGGGTGGGGGTGGCAGCCCCTCCCAGGGCAATGCATGCTGTTCAGTGGCTGGTTCAGAGCAGAGGCGTGGAGACAGGGACTGCATCAAGGGGCATAGTCCAAGTGCCAAGCAGAGGGAAGCACTAGGGAGAGGCCACAGGCCCCTGCCTGGAGCAGCCGGGGCCCACCCTGGGGCACCCCAGGTACTGTGGAGTGACCAAGGGCCCAGAGACTCAGGCTTTGCACAGCCCAGCCCTGAGGTATGCAAAGGACCCAACCCTGCTCAGCAGGCCCCACCCCTCCCTTGCAGGCAGCCTCAGCCCCCACCCAGGGCTGGGAGCATAGAGGAGCCAGCCTGGGACAAAACCACATCCTGCTTCCCAGGGGCTCTGCCCACCCCCTGGGTTCAGCCCAGGAGGGCCCAGGAAGAAGGAGGAGGGGCTGGACCTGGTGGTGTGGGGTGCCCAGGATCTGGAAATGTGGCAGGAGGGGTTCTGCTAGGGGTCGGGGGCTGAGTGCAGTGGGACCAGGCAAGGGCTCCATGTGAGACAAAGGCTCAGAGACCCTGGGCGTGGATGGGGACAAGGCCCACAGTGGTTGGGGTCAGCTATCAGCCTAACCAGGGCCTAGGGGGTGATTCTTGGAGAGTGGAGATCGAGACTAACACATCTCAGGTTTGTGGTATCATCAACATGCCTGTGGTGTGGCCAACACACTGTTTCAGAGGACCAGTGATAGTGACCACGAGGTCTGAAGGAAGCTGAAGGATGGCCCAAGAGTGGGGACAGAGCACAGAGCCTGGGTGCACTAGTGCTCTCGGGGAAATAACTGGAGAGCACCAGGAAGGAGTGCCCGGCAGGCGCAGGCGCAGTGGGTGTGAATGGGGCAAGGTGGAAACTGCGTGGGGAGAGGGGCGTGGCGAGCTGCAGCAGCATGAGATGGGATGGAGGGAGGAAGGAGGAGGGTGGGAAAGGGTAGCTGTGAGGCTTATGGAGAAAGGGAGGCAGGATGATTACAGTGGGGGGCAGGGGACGCGGGGAGAGGAGGGGTCGTGGAGGGGTGTCACCAAGGCTGCACTAGTGCAGTCTGAGGTCCTGGGGGCGGGGTGAATGGTGAACCAGCAGGAAAAGTAGGCTGAGATGAAGGAGTCTCCACTTTGGCCAGGCTGAGGTCAAGGCCCTTGTGAGTGAGCAGGGCGTTCAGCCACAGTACCCCAGAGCGGCGTTCTGGCCAGGGACTGAGCCTGAGGGAGAAGAGGCTCTGTCCTGGGGGCAAGAAAAGGGGGCAGAGACAGGCTGGGGGTTGGGAGGGGCCCGGGAGAAGGGCTGGGTTGGGGTGGAGGGGTCTACAGTCCCACCCACCCCATCGAGTGTCTGTGAAAGGGCTCCCAACGAGAAGCCCTGGGCTAGGGCACCCATCACTACTAATGGCGTTGGAAAACCCGGAATGGGGTATATAGAAATCTAGATTTACCACTAGAGACAAGGGCAGAGGCTGGGCAGCCTGGGATGCCTGAACTGCTTGCTTCACAAAGGGGACACCAGGCCCAGGGAGGGGCTCGCTCTGCCCAAGGCCACATGCTGCTCTTGTGGTAGCTGATTTGTGCATTTTACCTGCCTGCTTCTAGCCTGAGGTCCCCAGGTGGGACTAGCGGGCCTGGGAGAGGGACGGCAGAGGCAGCGTGGAACTTGTGCTTGAAGGATAGATCCCTTCTTGGTGGGGAGAGACAGGGTGGGAGAGAAGGGGCTCTGAGTCTCTGAGTCCTGCTGCAGCCCACGGCTCCCAGCGCCCGGCTGTCGCCAGCTGACTCATTTATTCAGCATGGAATAATTGAGCACCCAGAATGTTCTGTCCCCCATCAGCTTGGGAAAGAGAGAAAAAGATGAGATGAAGGCAGTGTTCACCATTAAGAGCTCATGGTCCAGTAGGGGAGACAGACCTGGATAGGGAGAGCCATTTAAAAAGGCAAGTGCCTGGTGGACACAGTTTTTGCCTGGGAAAAGCCGGACAGGCCTCATGGAGGAAGGGGCATTTGAACTGGGGCTTGACGCACAGATAAGAGTTTGCTAAGTAGTGAGGAAGGAAAGGTATCGCAACTTAGGGAACAGTATGCAAAGGCCCGGAGTGGGAAGGGCCCAGCAAGTCTGGGCAGGAGTGTCGGGGGTGTGGGCAAGCACGAGGAGGGAGTGTGTTTGCAAGGGAGGCCCACGAGGCTTACGTGGGGGGAAGTGGGTTGGTGTCCCTTTGCAAAGTCCTTTAAAAATGCAGAGCTCAGGAGTTTAGGTTTTGTCTTATGGCAAAAGGAAGCTTTCTGAGGTTTCAAAACAGCGCAGTGGGAAAAGCCACTCTGGGGACAGCCATGAAAGGAACCTGTTGACAGGGAGACAGGAGGTAGCCAGGCCAGGCAGGAGTCTCAGGGCCACTTCACTTCCTTCCACTTGATTCAGCCGGTCACTCAGTGGTCACTGTGGCATCCATCTGGCCCAGGCTGGGAGACAGCACGAGGTGTGGCAATGACTCCATCAGGTCCAGCACTTCCCCCTGCCCACTCAGGGGACAGCAGCTCCCGCAGAGACGTTCTCCCCACCTCACCCCACACACCACCTGCTCTCTCCCTCCCCCTCCTCCCCCTTTCTGCCTGATTCTGGCTCCCCAAAGCCCCAGAGCTGGGCAGGCAGGGCGAGAGCAGGGCCTGGTTAGTGGGACAGGGGGCGGGGGTCAGGGTGCCTGAGCCCTGAGCCTGGCAGGGCCCCTGCTGCAGCCAGTCTCTGCAGCAGTGTCTTCCTGAGCCCCACGGTGTCCCCAGCTGTGCCATGTGTGATGTGTGGCAGTGAGAAAACTCCACTGGCTGGGAGCTCAAACCCAGCTCCTCCACCCATGCCACGTGGCCTTGGGCAGATTACTGAACTGCTCTGTGCCTGGTTTCCCCACCCGTGAGACAGCACCTACTGCAGATGGTGGTGATGAAAATGGACTGAAAATTTATTTGCAAAGCGCCCAGAGACAGTCACAGAAAAACCGCAGTGTGGATGCAATCGTGTAAGAGAAACACAACATTAACGTGAACCCAGGTGTGCTGGGGTCGGCAGGGAACAGACAGGGCGGTGGGGGTTGCAGGGGCACTACTCTTAGATTGGTAATCGGGGAATGGGGTCCAAAGAGAAACAGCAAGAAGCTGGCCATGCGTGCGCAGGTTGAGGCCAGTGCCAGGACGAGGAGTTGCAAGCAGGAAGAAGAGCAGGGCAGCTGGCCAGAGCGGGCAGGCAGTTGGCCTGGTAGGGAGGGCCAGGGACCCCAGGACTGTAGGAGTCATGGTGGGCTCTGGGGAGTGGCACAGCCCAATCTAAGGCCCTTTATAGAGAGTTTCTGTTCCCTGCATCCTTCCTGCCTTGGTCCATTCAACAAATACAAAACAAGCACCCACCAGGGCCAGGGTGGGGCTGGGTGCCAGAGTGCAGGGGACAGTTGCCTAGAGGGGCTTGCCACCTGGCTGCCCTCACTGTCCCTAGCCCCAAGCTTCCCGGCTGCTCACCAAGGCTCTAGTCACACATCCAAAAGCAGAGTTGGCTGTGGGGCTCGGGGATGACATGTGGTCCCCTCTGGCCGCTCTTACAATGTCCATCCTGGGAAGGGACCACAGCACCACCCCAGTCACCCCTGCCACATGCAGGTTCTCAGTGGATCCCCACAACTAACTGCCCGTGGCCTAGCAGAAAAAGTGGGGGTCTTGACCTAGGAGGGGAGGGGAGGGGAGAAGCTAAGGGGCCCCCCAAAGCTGAAGCCCAGCTGAGGGGTATGGTGGGTCCCGCAGGCCCACCTGGACCTGCCCACCACAACTAGTCAGGGAGAGCCGGCTGGATGGCGTGGAGCGCGGGCTCTGCAGCCTCAGGCTCCCTGGTCAGACGGGGGTCCTCACGGGCTGGGACAGCGAGTGAAGGGCCCAAGATGGACCGGGATGTGCCTGGCACACAGTAGGCACCCAATGAGTGCTAGCAGCTCCCACCAGGGCAAGACTGCACCCAGGTCAGCTGAGGAGGGAGTAGGGTGTGGGTGGCATCTGAGACCCCTTCCAGCCAGGGAAGGCCAGGGGTCTGGGAGCAGAGGCAGGAGGAATCCCACATCAGGCTCTGCTGCCCTCTGGACCCTGGGCAACCTCCCAGCCTGATCCTGCTTCCTCCCTGCCGGGGGCACTGGGGATTAGAGAAAGGAGGGAGGTGCAGCTTGGGTGCCCTGTTCCCCCCACCCTGCCTATCACCCTCCAAAGCCCTTCTTCAGGCAGCCTCTGGCCCTTCCCTTCCCTGCAGGAAGATCTCGGACCCTGTGTTTCCCTCCACAGCAGAGTCAACCACTGGGTCCCAGTGCTGGCTCAGTGGGTGCTCAGCCAATGCCCACTGAATGATGGGTGATGTGCATGGAGAGCACCTAGCAGGGCCCGGCTGGTGAGCTTTCTAGGACATGAGGCACGAACAAAGGAATGCCCATCCCACCCCACCACCCACACCTTTCCCCGGGCATTCAGCCAGGGCTGGGGCCCCAGGAGGGGCTGCCTGCACAGTAAGGTGTATTGGGGTCCGTGAGGTCGCAGGGGCCATGGGGGTGGGGACAGGGAGGTTTTGTGTTTTCCAGCTGTGTGTGGCACTCACTGGTTTGTTCTCTTGCTGGGTGGGCAGGACTGGACTGCAGTTTTCTTTCTTTTTAATTTTTTCTGTATTATCTTTGGTTTCGATATTAGGGTAATATTAGCTTCATAAAATGAAATGGGATGTGTTCCTTCCTCTTCTATTTTGTGGAACAGATTGTGTAGACGTGGTATTGGTTCTTCTTTAAACATTTGGTAGAATTCTTCAGTGAAACCATATGGGTCTGCAGATTTCCTTTTTGGGAGTTTTAAAATGATGAGCTGGCTTTAATCTCCTGCCGGCTACTCCGTTATTTAATAGGTCAAAACAAATCCTTGACACATGTCCACTTCATATTTGAATGAATCTTGATTTTACTTTTTTAAAAATGTTTCCTCTAACATCTCTTCCCCAGCAGTGGAGCAAGAGGCAGGCTGATTTCCCATGTCCTGTGGGCGGCCGCTCGGGAGGGCGAGGATGCCCAGCCACGGCCAGGCCTGGTGTGGTCAGGGTCAGGGATCCACCCAGGCACAGGTGGCGAGCGGGTTGCCCAGGGCCAGGCTTTGGCCCAGAAACTGTTGCCCTAGCCCCTGGGGGGGCGAGACTCTGCCCGGGGCCGCCCTGTGACAGTTCTCTTCTGCATGTGGCCCACCTGAGCACCTTTGCCCAGGTAAACATGTTCTTCCTCATATGTGTAGAAGCTGCCAGGGCAGGCCATGGACGCTCTGCGCACCCCATGGCATGTGGCCCAGCCTCATCACATGGCCCTGTCCTCCACCCCAGGTCACCGGTGGTGAGTGGAGGACAAAAGTGGAAGCCCCTGGCTCTGGAGTTTTGCAGGCTGGAATTGGGGCAGCTGCAGCTATGGGATCTGCCACCACCGGGAGGTGCTCCCTGATGTGGCATGGCACCAGCTGGGAGCGGGTGGGAGCTGGGGCGGCAGGTCCCTGCAGAAGGCACCTGGCCCGATGGAGGCCCCCACCTCAGTCTTGCTGCCCTGCTGCCAAGAGAAGGTACCCCCTAGTGTCACACGCTGGGTGCAGACCCGACTATATATTTCTCCTGGACTTGGTCTTTGTGAAGTTGGGTCTGGGGTTTGACAAATGACTATTTCTCCATTTGAAAGCAAGAAGCACCCCCACCACTGCCCACTGCCCCAATCTGAGACACAACACAGGTGTCTGTCCTACCTCACTTCCTCTCTCTGTCCCTGTGGAATCCCCTCCTGGCCAGGTACCTGAAGGAGCCCACAGAGGCTGGCCCATTGGGTGCTAAGTAAGTTCTCGAAGAGTATGTTCTCTGCTCTCCTTGGCAACCCCCTGCCGCATCCTTCTCTCTACTTATGAGGAAGAACATGAAATGATTGTTGTCGGCTGATAGTAAAAGGCAGCTGTGAAATGGCTGTTTTCTTGTTTTCTCTTTTCTGTGAGGCCATTTAGCAGGGTCCTTGGAACCTGATGTGGCAGGAGCTGGGGTGGGGAGCTCACTTTTTAAATCTGTTTAGTTTTTTTTTTTTTTTTTGGTGTTGAAAAATAAACTCTCGAATAAAACAATTTAAGTCACAGGTGGTTTAATTTTAAAGACAATGAATTAAGTCCCAGGTGGTTAATCAAACAAGAGGCAGTTCTGTGTACTGTGATCTTTTTTTAAGGGACAATTACCTGTTGTGAGTTTATTTATTTATTTATTTATTTGTTATACAGTTTATTTTTTCCTGTTAGTTTCTTAGTAATGTCGTCCTTTTAGTAGGGGATGAACTTTCGGGGTTGGTAAGCAGAGATGAACCTCCTAGTTGGGAGGTTTCCGGGTGGGAGGGTCTCAAGACTGTGGGATCCGTTCCCACACCTGTCCCCGGTCTGGCTGGCCTCAGTGGTTCCCTCTGGAAAGCAGAGTCTGAAAAACACCTCCAAGAACCAGTCCTGGGCTTTGTGATAGTGACGCTATCTAGAGAAGCACAAGTCCTAGGGCTTTACAATGGTCGTGCTATCTAGAGAAGTAGCGGGGAAGTCACAGCCTTGCGCCTGTCAGGGAGGACAGTGCCATTAAGCAGTGACCAGTTACAGCAGCAAGGAAGTTAGGGACAGTGGCTGGTTAACTTCTGGCTGTACCTATACTTTTATAAAAATCAGACTTTGATTACTATTTACACCATATGGCTCCACATTGTTTTAATATAGATGGTTTCAAAGGCACAAGGGTGTGTGGCCTCCTGTGTGGGACGGGGATGCCTAGAGGGGACAGAGCAGGTCTCCCAGGGCCTTGACTTTGATTAGCCCCACTTAACAACATTAGGAGGCTTGAGGGACATGCAGGTTCTACCCAGTTAGGCAGGCCCTGGACACAGCCAGGGGGTCTGCATCTGTAACCCAAGCCCCAGGGGGCTGGGGCAGCCACCGCAAGGGAAGTCTCAGGCTGGTAGGCAAAATGACCTGGGGAGAGCTGAGGCCAGGTGAGGGGGGTCATGCTCAGGTAGGTGGCTCAGAGCCAGTCGGGGGAGTGGTGGGGGCGGGAGAGCCTGGGCAGGAGGCAGGCTGCTGTAGGGTGGACCTGTGGCGGGGCTGGGGCTAAGGTGCCCACCATGGGGCGAGGGGAGGCCACAGACTCAGGGGCAGGCAGCTCTAATTCCCGCCAGCCCCATGCCCAGCAGTGGTCTGGAGGGACATCTCTAGGGGGCTGGGTGTGGAACTGGTCTTGGGCTCTGGAGGCCCCTCTGGCTGGTGGGAGAGAGGGTGGCCTGCACTGCAGCCTGGCTCTAGGAGTCCCAGAACCGCTTGCCTGGCCATAACTCTCCTGGAATGATGCTCTGCAGCCATCTGGCCGTCTCCTGCCACCCTGGGCCTCAGAGGTGACTTGACTTGGCTGACCCAAGGGCTGGGCGGCCAAGCAGGGCCTTCTCCAGGACAGGGAGCCTCCAGGGCTCCAGGCCTGCCTGGTTGGAAGGTGAGGGAGTGTGGACCAGGTGACCCAGTGCTTCAAGATCTGCAAACGCAGCCCCTGCCCCTCCCGAGGCTCACCTGCACCCGCACCGGAGCCCTGCAGTCGGAGAGGGAAGACCAGTCCTGCTGGTGTCCCCGCGTCCTCCTCAGTGGGGGCATTGTGGACAAGGGCACACTGGCAGCCTGAGGCAACACTGGGCCACAGATACATAAAGTGAAACCTGTCTGAGGGGAGGCACAGCCCTTGGCGCCCAATCTGAGGGAACACAGGACCCCCCTGTGGGATGAGACCCCCTCCACTTTCTGGCTCTGCAGAGCCCCTCTCTGCCCCCTCAGCTCCCTGCTCCCACTGCTGCCTGCAGCCCACCGCTAAGCTCCCTAGCAGCTGCCTGGGGAAGGCCCAGCCCCCAGCTCTGCTCCCCCACCTCCCATGTAGTGGTGACTCCAGGCACACAGCTCCTGGGGTGCGGGGGCAGGGGCAGGATGCACACTGGGCTGGGCTGCAGCTCAGAGCCTGGCTACTCAGCCGCAGCCTCCCTGCCTCCCCGGGAGCCGCCCCCTCTGCCTACCTGTGGGTAGCTCGGAGCAGACAGAGAGCCCAGCAGGCTTCAGCGATTTGACAATGGCCCTAGTGCTGCCATTGCAGTGATGGGGAAACCGAGGCAAGAGGAGGGGAATCTAAGGGGACAGCAAGGACTTGCATCGAGTGTCTGCAGGGACCACATCACCCCGTTCTACCATGGGGAGGCTGAGGCCCAGCTCGTTGAAGCAAACTCCTGGGCTCTGTGAGGGAGGAGGCTGGCATTCGGCTGGTATGTGTGACCCATTTCCTCCCACAAAAGTCAAATGGGAGGCAGGGGGACAGAGCTGAGGCTGCTGTGAGGGTGGTGTCCCTGGCCAGTGATGACATGAACCAAGGCCCATGGTGGTGACAACAGGGGTGGTTATGGCCACGAAGCAAGGGAAGGCAGCAGTGGGGGCTGTCTGGGGTGGGGGTGCTGGACGCAGGAGTGTGGGTGTCTAATTACCCTTTCTCTCCCTGGCCCTGGGATCCCCAGCCACAAACTCCAGGAACTCTTCTCCAGTGCCACCCCCCACCCTTCTGCCCGGCCAGAAACCCATCTATCAAGAATGCTGTGGGTACCACGGCCTGGTTCCCATAGCAACACCCGGGGGTGGAGGAGGGGAGAAGAATGGAAATGCAGAGAGATGGGAAATAAAGAACAATAACTCCACAAATGAGCAGTCAGGGAGGGCTAACCACAGAGGAGCAGCCTGGGCGGGGGAAGCCCTGCAAAGCAGAGCCCCTGTCCCTCACCTCTGCCCACTCGAACCAGCTCCCGCCAGCGACAGACTCCACCCAGGCCCTGAGACACAGGGGCTGCCAGGGGCCTGGTGGGGCTACCAGACTCTGCCAAGGGATCCTCACCTGGCCCTCAGGGGACAAGCTCTGGTAAGGGACAAGCAGACTGGCAGCCTCACTGGCCAGCATGGGAGGAAAAGCCTCTCCCTGGCAGCCCCCGCAGGACCTGCATTCAGCTCCACGTCAGCCCCAAGAGGAGACAGCATCATCTTCCCATTTCACTGGTGAGGAAACTGAGGCACAGAATGGCCACACAGTCAGAGAAAAGAGGGAGGACTACACCCCAGATGGGCCCAGGGGTCTGCAGGACTCAGGGAAACTGGACCGATGGGTCTAGGTGCAGAGCAGCCTGGATGCGGACTGTCTCAGTTCCCTGCTACGGCCCTGACACCCGCCCACAAACCTCATGGCTCAGACACCCCACATGGACTGTCTCACAGCTCTGTAGGCCAGAAGGCCAGTCCGGGTCTCACTGGGCCAACATCAAGGTGTTGGCAGGCTGTGTCCTCCGCTGGAGTCCCCACATCTCTGGCTCTCGCGGGCCCTTCCTCCTCCTTCAAAGCCTTGTGGCTGCAGCACGTCACCTCGTGGGCACTTCTCTCTCTGCTGTCCTCTTGAGCTCTTTCAGAGCCTGGTGGTTACACGGGGCCTGTGCAGGTAGTCCGGGATGACCTCCTCGTGTCAAGGTCAGCTGGTGAGTAACTGGAATTCCCCCGTGCCAGGTAACCTGACATTAGGATGTTGGTATTTGGGGGCCATTCTGCCTACCATGGCGGTGATATATGGGGCAAGGGGACGCAGCAAGTGACTGGGTCTGTCCTGGGGAGCTGGGGTGGGAGGCATCGGCAGGCCTCCCCTGAGCCCGCGGTGGGGAGACAGCAGGGATCGGGGCCCGGCTATGGTGCGGGTGTCTGTCCAGGGCTGAATTACACACTAGGACTCGCCTGGATGGGAGCAAGTGTCATCGGGGGCTTCCTGAAGGCGACAACTCATGTCTCACCTGCTGGCGACGGGGTATCAGGGCTGGCTGGCGGAAGGCGTAATGGAGGAAGAGCAATTCCGGGCCACCATGGCAGTGATGGGCCTTAGGCCAGGCCAGAGGAGCCACAGGAGCCCGAGGAGCAGGGGCCAACTGGTGCCAGGTGTGCTCTCGAGCCAGATCTGAGGGGTGGCATTGTGGTCTGGGGCTCGGGACTGGGATCCTGGGGGGTTCCTGCCCCAGCTCTGCCAGCCTTCGCCACTTAGTGACCTCAGGCAGGCCACCTCCCTGCTCCAGTGAGGAGCCTGCCTCATCCCAGGTCCCCCTTTCCCACTGTACCTCCCTCCAGTCCGTGCCCCGTCTGTTCGTGATAGGGAAGTCCCACATAGCACAGGTTTACCTGCAGGTGCCGACAGGCACGTGGGGTCTCCTCGAAGGTGGCAAGGGGCAGCAAGAGTGCACAGCATGCTTCTTACTGCAGACGAGGTTCCCAGAGATGGAGGGGTCTGAGTGGACCACAAGCCTCCTGCTTCATCCGGGCATCAGAGAGCACAAGTGCTTTTGCTCCCTGAGGCCAGGCCCCACTGTGAGGGCTGTGAGAGTACAAACGGGGCCCAGAGTCTGAAACCCCAGCCACCCTCCCATGCCCCATCCCCTTTGCTGGGAGGCGTCAGAACCTCCTGTGAAGCCCTCCTGGCCTTTGTTGAGAGGGGCCAAGTCTCTTGAGGTGGACAGCACACCCCCTGGGAGCCCGTGAATGGACAAGGCTCTCTGACCACATCCCCCCCCAACTCCCACTCCAGGATACGGGGTCGCCTTGTCCCTGGTTCCCCTGAGTGTGGACAGACAAACGACATCTTCCAGCAGGACTGTACCCAGCACCAAGGCAAAACAAGACAAGATAATTACGGGGGAGAACAGGGGCTAAAAATAGCCACCATCACAGCCCAGACTCCTGGCAAGGAAGACGCCAGACAAGCAGCAGGAGCAGGAGAGCCCAGGTGGGAGGGGAGCCCCGGGGCAGCACTTGCCAGCTGCGCTCAGGGGTGACTCAGTTCTGTGAGTTGCTGGCCAGGGAGGGTGGATGCAGGGTTATGTGGGAGTCTCTGTCCTTGGGGAGCACCTGGCAGGTGTCCGAGGCATAGCAGTGGCACAAGGGCTGGGGTGCAGGGTGTCTCCCTGGAGGGGGATAAGAGTGAGGCTTTAGAGGATGAATAGGAGTTCTGCAGATAGTGGCCATTCCCTGCAGCAGGGGTGGAGATGGGGTTTTCATGGCCACTTTGTGGCTCACAGTGGGATGCCAGAGAAGCAGGCAGAGGTGCTGCAGAGGCAGCCTCAGGGTCCCCTGGGCTGACCATCCCTCCAAGCTGAAGAAATAACAGAGCCACCTAGCAGGTGCTCTCCTGTGTCTTGTGAGGCACCCAGCAGCGTGTTCTAACTGCCCCTGGGCCAAGGTTTGGCACACTTTGTATCCAGCCTCGGCTCAAAGACAGTACGGTGGCTGGGACTGGTGGCAGGGTGGGAGTTGGGTGTCCCTGCCACGTCCACTGGAGGACTTTGCTCTTAAGGGATTTGGAAGGACCAAGTACCTGGCAGGATGGGGAGAGGCGGGTGGGAGCTGGAGAGTGAGAGGGAGGCAGAGGGAGAGATGGAGGAGTGAGGGGGGAGGGGAGGGGCAGGAGACTGGGGTGGCTGTTGGGGTCACCTAAAACTGGCTTGGAATCCCAGCTTCACCCAGAGGCAGTGGGAGGCCACATAGGGGCTTGGGCTCTGTTAACTAAAAAATAAAATTAATAAGGTTTATACTTTGGACAAAGGAGAGCTTTATTTCTCAAAAAGGGTAGCAACCTGGGCAACCCTTCCAACAGGTTGGGAAGCAGAGCCCTGGCCAGAAGTCAGGCACTCGTGCTTCAAAGAAGAGACAAAAGGTGTGAACTAAAATAAAACCTTACGCCCCCAGCCAACTTAATGGACCCCCTCTTGGCCAAGAGGACCCCAGAAATACCCTAAAGCTGAGTTGCTGGCCATGAGAAGGGAGGTCAAGACAGTCTTGTCATGCTCCATCCCTTCTTGGGGATGTCCTTTGTGACTCATTACCAAGCTTAAGGCCATGCAAGACAAAGCATAAACCACACCTGCAGGTCCTCCATTTACCAAATAGATCTTGTGACTTAAAACATTCCAAGCCTTCAGACAAAGCTTCATGTCTTTAACAAATGTCAAATCAAAGAATCTTTAAACCTACCTATAACCTGCAATGCCCTACTTCCAGATGTCCCCCTTTATGGGCCAAACCAATGTACACCTTCCATGTGCTGATTTGTGACTGTATGTGCAATCCCTGTCTCCCTGAAGTGTATAAAACCAAACTATAACCCAGTCATGGGAGGGCACTTGCTCAAGACTTCTTGGGTGTGGCTCCCGGCCATGGTCACTCATACTTGGCTCAGAACAAACCTCTTTAAATTATTTTAGAGTTTGGGGTCTTCTCTGTCGACAAAGGGAACAGGATTTTACGCTGAGCAGGGTGGTCAAATACATGTATTCAGCAATCGAGCAGAGAAGTCATGAGTATTTGTGAAGGGAAATCGTGTGCATGTAATCGTGCTTTGTCCCCCATCCCGTCATGGCTGGGAACTCAGTTTTAAGGTGTTTGTAGGGTCCCCTTGGCCAAGAGGGGTCTGTTCAGTTGGTGGGGGTGTTTAGGATTTTATTTTTAGTTCACAGCTCCTCAATCAGTGATTTTATTTTTTAAAGATCTTTTTATTCCAGGAGGGTGGTCTCCAGGAAACAGACGAGAAGCAAACACAAAAGTGGGCCCGTGGGGTCCGACACGTGGCAGAGCCCTGCAGGGGGTGAGCAGGTGCAATGGTGAGCAGAGCTCCAGAAAGAAGCAACTGAAACTCCAGGAAAAACAAAATGCTGTATAACAAAGGAAATGTGGTCATAGACCTCTGCCCTGAATGATATTTCATGGTTCAAAATAATTGAACACTGAATGTTAATTTAGTGAAAACAGGAATCTGGTCTGTTGGGAAGGGGCTGGGAGGGCAGGAGGCGCCGCTGTGGGGTAGCGGTGGGTATGGAGCTGCTGAGGAATAGAGAAGCCTCCCCCCGCTGCACTGGGGAGTGGGCTGGGGGACCAGGACCCTTGGGAGATGGGGAGGGGAAGGACCAGGGCTGGGGCCAGGAGTGTGGCTTTGGATGGTCACAGCTGGAGTGCCCAGACAGTAGTGTCAGCACCCAGGGGTGGTGGACTGCAGCCTAGGGAGGAGAGCAGGGCATCGGGGCTTTGGGGGATTGGGGACAGCAAACCCCACCATGCCAACATGGGTCCCCACAGTGGCTTCTGGAAAGGCCACTCCATAGCCCCTGTGGCCTAGCATCTGCTCTCACCAAGGTCCCCATGAGGTCAGCTGTGGTCATCTGGGTAGGGTCAATTTGCAATGGGTGAGAAAGAGGCGGCCAGTCCGGGCAGGCAGAGTGCTGGCCACTCAGGGCTATGTGGGGTGCACTTGGAAGGGGTAGCTCACTGCTGCCCTCACAAGGGGGGCCATTTGAGTCACCCTGGTGACTCCTGGCCTCTCCTGGGCCTCAGTTTCCCCATCCATACAAGGAGTGCCACTATGGCTCTGAGGTCTCATCCCAGAGAGAAGTGGTGGCTGAGGGCCAGAGGAGCCTGTCCTGGGGCTGCTGTCTGGTGTTTGGGTCCCCAGGCCTGTGGGACCAGGAAGCAGGTTGTTTCTGGGTGGGAGCCCTGCCTTTGCCCTCAACAAGCAAAGGGACAAAGGAACAGACAACCTTCTGCCCTGCAGCACGGCCACTGCAGACTCAGTGCTGGCCTTTTTCTCACCCCAGCCCAGGAGAAATCGTATTTAAATGGAGGCAGCCCGCGCTGTGGAACAAGCCTGGCTGGGGCCGGACAGATGAGGGTTCGATAACATCCATTCGAAATCAACCTCTGAGCCTCTTCTGGGCACCAGGCATGAGGATGGGAGTCTGGCTGGTTCCATGGCAATTGTGGGCGGGTCCCTACACCTCCGAGCTTCAGTTTCCACACCCAGAACATGGGGCTATGGAAGGGAGCCCCACTGCAGGGGGATCCCAGCAGGCTCGTCCATGCAGGCCTTAGTCCGTTTTCTCTGCCGTAGTGGAAGACCACAGATGGTTCTGGAGGCTGGAGGTCCAAGAATGTGGCACTGGGAACTGGGGAGAAGTTCTTACTCGTATCCCATGGTGCAAGGGTAGGAAGGTGAGAGCCCGTGTGACAGAGATAGCTTACATAACTGACCCCGCGCACAGCAATAGATTCATCCCCTCACTGGTCCTGGGCAGTGCGTGCTAGGGACACATGTGTAGGCAGGAGGTTCTCCCTGAAGTGGGAGAGTCTGTCTCTGCGTCCCCGCCTCCCGCCGCTTCCCCCTCCCACAGCCTGGGGCGGCTTTTTGAGGGGTGCCTGTGGCTCCTCGGTTACCACTCCACAGACAGACGGGCACCCGGAGTCTGGGAGCAGGGCCACTGGAGCAGATCCCAGATGTGGTCTGTGGTCTGGACAGGGATGTGTCTTCTTGCCCCTATGGGCTTCCTGTCCCATAGGGAAGGCCGGGGTGGAGGGCCCAGGACCATGTGCTCTAGCCCTGCCTGGTGTGGGCCTCCACACACCACCCTATCCCGGCCTCAGCCCCTCCGGGAACCCCTCAACGCCCAGTGCATCTCTCCCCTTACCTTCCTTTTCCTCCTTGAAAAGTGCCCTTCACCATCCCCCACCACCCCTCCGCTCCCTCCTCCCCGCAGCAGCTGCAGGAGTCGGGCAGCTCTGCCCCCAGCTTACCTGCCCTGGCCCCGGCCCAGCTGGACACTTGACGCTGGCGTCATGAGGGCTGGCCCTCGGCTTCCAGCAGCGAGATTCTTCAGTATTAAAATGCTTAAAATATAAATTTGACAAAAATATAATTTTGACAAAAATAACGTTTTGGGTTTGACTCTCTTTTAAATTTCTATACTAACTTCAGCCCTTCTTAGGGTTAAAAGACCCCTACCAACTAGGAAAGAGTCACGCCCCTGACATAGTTACAAGTGAGGGTGGTTGTGTGGGCTGCTCCCCGACACCAGCTGCGGGATGCTGCGAGGTCCCTGAGGCCACCCTCAGGTTCTCCAGGACTCCCAGGACCCACCTCGAGCTTTATGCTCACAGCTACAGCTGATTACAGGGGAAAGGTGCAGTGTAGAACCAGCCCAGGTCAGGGGTGCATGGGGCAGAGTCTAGGAGGATCCAAACGCAGAGCTTCCAGGTGTCCTCCCCCAACCGGGTCGTAGGATCCTGACAACCTTACCTCCCTTAGCCAGACTGTGTGCCAACATGCACGGCACTTGTGTCTTCCCTGGGCTGTGTCCCCAGGTAGACAAGGATGTTCTTATCAGGCAGGACATTCCAGGCTGTAGTGATGACCTCCCAGGCACCAAGGCAGAGGCCAAACCCCTTGTTGGGCAAGGTTAAATTCTTTGCACACATCACCTTGAACAATTTCAGCGTGGCCTCTGTCCCCTGGCTGTCCGCCAAGATCCTCCCTCCTCCTTCCTGCAAGTGTCCAGGCCCTTTGCACTGAGTGTGGGCTGAGACTGTGTCCCCTGCCTAGGTGCCAGTGGCGGTGATGGGGCCCTTCCTGGGCTTGGCCTCACAACTGCATCCTGCCCCTCCCCATCTCTTACCCCTTCCTCATGGCAGCAGCTCCTCCACAGGGCAGCCCTGGCTTCAAGCGACCAACACACTGCCCTGGGGTGGCAGAAGAACGTGGACAGTCCTGAATAAACAAGTGGAGCACAGCCACCTGCTTTCGTGAGAGAAGATGACCCACTGCGTGTGCTGGGTGTCTGTCCCAGCAGCCTTGCTTCACGCCCACTCATGTATGTCCTAAGCCCAGCGCTTGCTCAGATGCTGCGTTTCTTACCCTCAGGGGCAGCAGCAAGCACGTGACAGTGACGATGCTGGGCCTGGGATGGCTACATTTGGCTGAGCCTCAAGGGCAACAGAGGTGACATCCCAAGCACCTACGCAGCCCAGAGCCTGTAGCCTTGTGAGGAGGCGACTGAGCCTATGCCCCTGACTCAGGGGCCTTCCTGCAAACTGAGTCTGCGGGGTGAGCCCCCAGGAGTTTCCTGGGTGCCCCTGCCCCAGGCCCAATTCTGCTTCCCAACCTGAGGCAAGCACAGCCCCTCTCTGTGCCTCAGTTTCCCCACCTTGCTGTGAAGAGGTAAGCAGTCTGTGATACCCGGGTGGGCGGGAGCAGTGAGGGGTGGAGAGGGGCCTATAGCAGAACATCCTGTCCTGGGGACTCAGGGTGTCTGATGCCCGCCACCCCCGCTTACCCTCCAGCTTCTTGGGAACACAAAGACGCAGGGCTGCATCTCACATTACCTTCGTGTTCGGATATCCTGTCTCACAATTACAGGGAGTAACCTTTTATTAAACAGAAAACACATCTACAGCTTGCGGCTTTCCATGCAAGCAGTAGTACTCCTGAGAAAATGACTACCTCTCAGGCAGCACGGTGGGGCCCCAGCCTCCTGCTCCTGCCAATTTCCTCTCCCCATTCTTGTCAGCAATTTCATTATTTAAAATAAATACAAGAGAAGAATAGGGTGGAGGCGGCCCTTTCATCATGGAGTGCCTGCTTTGCGCAGAGGGTGACGACATTTCCTGGCGGCAGGTGGCTCTCTTCGCTCAGTCTCCTCCCCTTTCCTGCCCTCCCCAGGCCTCCTTGCTGTGCAGGTGCTGCCTCTCCCTGGGCACGGCTGAGCGGGGGTGCCCATGGCTGCCCTGACACCTTGGCCCAGGACCCCAGCAGCGGAGCAGCCCCCGAGGGGCTGAGGGTGCTTGTGGGTGTGATTAACGGCCATCATCAGCTGACTCCAAGGAAGGTCATCCTGGCTAAGCTGCAGGGCCTGGTCCGGGCACAGGAGAGGCCGCAGGAGCAGACCAGAGGCTTCCCTGATGGAGAAGAAACTCCACCTGTGGACGCCAGCACCGGCCGTGCCAAGTCGCACCTACCCTGTGGATTGTGGGCTGGCCTAGAGCGCCCCACCATGGAGCAAGCCCACCACTTGCAATGAGTCTCTATCTGTCCCTGACTGGTCCTGCTTTTCCTTGAACACTGACTGGTACAGGGGCCCATGCCCCTTGAGGCCATCTTTCCCACCCCAGCGTCCTCCTCAAAAGCAGGGCAGGCCAACTTTCTGCAGGGCACCGGAATACCCTAGTTTCTAAGTTCTTGAGCCCAGGCATAGGGAGTCTAGGATAGATCTCGTGTTTGGCAGATGAGGAGACTGACCAGGTCCCCTTGGCTGGGCTCCTATGTGGTCCAGATCCCCAAGGCTCCAGGCCGAAGAAGGCTGTGTGGGCCAAGCCGTGCCCTGTATACCCAGCTGCACATCCCCGGCAGGAGCCACAGAGGGACAGTCCTCAGTTGGGTGCCACCCCTGCCACTGGCTGCTGGTCTGGGTGCAGGGCTGAGCCAGGCCTGGTGGGCTGCAGGGTGGAGGAGGCCCAAATTCATTTCTAGCCTAAGGATCCTGGACCCTGACTGAGGTCCAGGCAGGCACTGAGGTGACAGGCAGTGCTCCCCCATACCCCAGGGACCCCTCACTGCATCCACCGGTGCTCTGGGGTCACACTGTAGGCCAGGGGGCCTCTCTGTAGCTCTTTCCCAGCCCAGCCCAAACCAGCAGAGAAATAGCAACATGAACACTCCAAGAAGTTTCAGTGTTTTATTAACGAAATCTTACAAAAAGAGTCTGTCTTCAGGGAAAGATGGCAGGGGTGCACACAGCCTGGCTAGACAGTCAAGGCCTGATCTTGGTTGGTGGGGTTGGCCACACCCTCTTGAGGTCCCCAGGGTCTCCCCAGGCCCCCGGGGCTTCCCTGCAGCCTATGCCTATGAGTATGGGTTATGGTTTATGTCAAAAATAAAATCTGGGGAGGCTGGCAGGGGCGCAGGGTGGAGGATCTGTCGGAGTCGTCTACAGAGTTGCTTCCCCAGAATCTGGAAACCCCAGTGGACAAGGCAGAAAGAGGAACCCCCAAGCAGGGCCTGCTGGGCCACAGACACAAGTGGCCCACACCAGGGTGTTGGTGCTGGGGCAGGGGTGGGGGTCCAGCCTGGGCAGAGTGCCTGGAATCGCCCAGGAGCAAAAGCTTCTGGGACCTCCTAGGCAGGGCTTAGGCCATGGGCAAGAGCAGGGGCAGTGGCCCCAGGCTCAATGCTCTTGAAGGGCTCTGGCAGAGACGATGGCCACGCAGTGGGCAGGGGTTCCCATGCTGGAGGGAGGTACGGCTCAGAGTAGCTGCCCTCCGACTCCTGCTGCAGTGGCTCTGGGGGCGGGCAGCTGGCAGCCAGCGGGGCGGGCATAGAGGCAGGCCCTGGCCCTCGTGCTGGCCTGTCTTCCCCACTAGCTCTCAGGGCTGAGCTGGGGATGCTGCCTTGGCCACAGCTGCCTCTTGTCTGCAGCCTCCCTCTCTCGGCTGTCCTGGGACTTCTGTGCAGACAGCTTGCAAGACGAGAGGGCAGTGGTGGTGCCAGACACAGCAGCAAAGACTTTGTGGGAGTCTTGAAACCTGCAAGAGTGAGGAAGAAATGGGACAGTCAGGGACAGTGTGGGGACAGCAGCCAGGGTACCACAGGGAGGGGCTGGGGCTGGACGGACAGGGCTGCTCTCGGCTTGCCCAGAGCACTGGAGAGTGGCCTGGGGCTGGGGGCTAGGGAGGAGCTCTTTCTGGTCAGGACAGCTGAGGAGTGGATCTGGTGGGAGGGATAGCACTCCATTACCTGCTGTCACTCTCCTGGCTCCGAGGGTGCTGAGGGTGCCGGCTGCTGCCTCAGCCGGATTTGAGGACTCAGCCCCTCTGGGACCCTCTGCCTGCCATGGTGAGTCATCGAGCCAAGCTCTGCTCCTTCTCCAGGCCGGCATGAATCACTGGTGCTGGGGCGAGAGAAAGTGCGGGTCCCTGTGAGAGGTGGCTCAGCAAACTCCCCCAGCCCTGCCTCCCACCGCCCCCTCCTTGACCTCTGTCTCTCTGCTCCTCCCCCCTCCACAGCACCACCCCCACCCCTTCCCTGCTAACTTGCTGGGGGTGCCTTTGAGCTTCAGTGGGTCCACCTGGAAAATGGCCTTTGGACCCTGTGCCCTCCCAGCTCTAAGAGGCCCGTGGGTGGGTGGTGCCCTGGGGCAGGGGCTTACCTGAGGGCCAGGAGGCACCAGGATGTCTGGGCTGCTGCTGCTGCGTATGCAGCTTTGGCTCTCCTCGGAGGAGGGAGCCAGGCTGCCCGGGGCTGGCCAGCTGCCCTGGCAGGCAGGGAGGGCGCTGGCTGGCTCTGATGATGCCAGGAGAGGGTGGCAGTGCCGGAAACCGAGGTTCCCTGGGCACTGGTTCTGCCTTAGCTTCCACTCTGGGGCGTCCCATGAGCACAGTGCCCACTGGGCACAGCCATCCAGACACTTGGTTCTCTGAGTGTCCAGAGGGCCCAGGCATTGAAGCAGAATGAGGAAGCTGGGGATGTTCATTGGTGGCCTGAGTGTGGAGGGTGGGCCAGGACTGAGGAGACAGATGGAGGGGAGAGGGGTGGGCAGAGCCCTGCAGGGGAGAGGGGCTCCTTTGCTGTTTGGGGCACTGCCCGCATCTGGATGGCGTGTGCTAGAGTCAGAGTCAGGCCAGGAGGCCAAGCAGGGTGCCCAGCAGGACAAGGGCTTCCCCTGCAGGAATCAGCCCCAGCTCAAAAGTCCCAGCTGGCAAAGGCCACAGGCTGGTGTGGCGGGCAGGCTGGGGGCTCCGGCTGCCCTCTATTCGGGCTGGGTCCGGTCACTGGCTACAGAGTCATTGGTGAGGGCAGGTGTGACAGCCTCGGACTCATCCTCAGTGGGGGCATGAGGGCCAGCCGGCTCGGCCGCCTGCTCCAAGCCACCCTGCACCTCCATGCCCCGCTGAATGAGCTGCTCCAGGGTCTTGGGCAGTGGGTGGCGCAGAAAGCGCTTGAGCTTGGGCTGCAGGGTGCCGACCACGTACTGGATAATCTCCTCTTCATCAGCGTCCACGTACAGAGTCTGGTACAGGTCCCGCTTGCGCCACAGGAATTGGTCCAGCGGCTCACCCTGCTTCTGCGGCAGGTCCAGCTCACGCTGGATGGCCTCCCGGGACAGTGTGCCCTCGCTGTACTGCAGGAACTCCTTCTTGAACTCCACCCAGTTCTTCACCGAGCCCTGCTTGAACTCCCACCACTTCTTGGCTGGCCCGTTCATGTGGTTCTGGATCTGTGACAGCCAGTACTCTTCAGAGCCACCTACCTGTCTCAGGTACTCTTCCAGGTGGCTCAGGAACTCCCGAGGGTCCTCGAAGATCTGCGTGTCCACGCCGGGGCTCGGCTGCCCATCCTCACCAGGCCCCCATGGTTGGTACTGCTGGGCCTCGGCTGGCTCCTGCCCTGGCAGCTCCCCGGCAGCCGGTGGCGGGGTGATGGCGTAGGGGCTGACGCTGTAGTCGTAGCCATCAGCCTCCTGGCAGTAGCTCTCAGGACCCCCCACACCCACGGAGACGGTGTGGCGGGCTGGCTCGCTGCCCACAGGGTACTTGCCGCCCATGGATTCCAGGCGGTCGGCCCAGCGCTCCAGGCGGTAGAACACCTCCCGCCACACGTGCATCTCCCGCTTCACCCAGCGCTCCAGGTTGGCGATGGTCTCCTGGCAGCGGCACAGGCAGGCCTTGATGGACTTCTTCCAGCGCTGCGAGTCGCTGGTGGGCACGTAGCCGTCCAGGTTGTTCTCCAGCTTGCCCACCGACCTGTGCAGCCCTTTCAGCTCGCGCTCCACTTGCTTGGACACCTCGGTCAGCAGGTGCCGGTGGGTCCTCCGCACGTGCTCCAGCATCTCGGCCCGGCACTTACCGATCTGCAGGATCACGTTGGGCTTGGCCACCTGCCCGCCCCGCATCCCAGGGTAGGCATGGAGCCCGCCGCTCGTCATGTGGTCCAGCTCCATCTGCTGCAGGTGGCAGGGCGCTCCGGACAGGCGGCAAAGTCCTCTTGGGGCAGACAGAGGGAGGTTGCGGGAGCTGCTGGGGGTGCCTGGGAGGCCTGGGTCCGCGTCTGTCCCAGTAGCGTCCGGGATCGGTGCGGAGCTGAGGGCGCGTCCGTCTGTCGCGGCAGGGCCAGCTCTGCTGCTGGGGAGGACGCGGCACCCGAGCTCTGCGCTGAGCCGCAGCCGCGGGCTCTTTATGCAGCCAGCGCGGGCCCGTGGGCGGCCCCCTCGCGGCGCCGCGGCTCCCATTGGCCCAGCGCAGGCACCCGCCAGCGCCCCGCCCGCGCCCCCCGCAGGCCCCGCCTCCCGCGCCCACTTGCGGGCTCCCTCCCCCTGCACACCGGCGGGCGGGGTGACTAATCCCTGCGATTGCGCCGCCCACCCCGGCACTCATTCAGTCTGCGGGGACAGGAGGGACGGTGCTGCAGACCAGCGAGCACCCCACCCCGTGCCCTGGCCAGCGCTGCGCAGCGAGGAGGAAGCCCAGGCAGGTTATCTGCGGCCCTCCCCCAGGGTGTCATTCGCCCTTCTTTCCTAAGTGGGGTGGCGCTGAGCACTGCTCTCCTGGGTCCTCACTGCCCCTGCCCCGTCCAGCTTTGCAGGATGGTCGGCCGCACAGAAAAGCCCTGGCTAGGACCCTCCTCCATCAGACCCCTTGCCCTGTTTGAGGGGTCCAGTGAGTCCACATACACACACACACAGGGAACCCCAGGTGTGAGTTCCCAGATGTGCCTTTGAGCTCCTGACTACCCTTGAGTCCAGGTCCTGGGCTGGTCCTCCTGCACTTTGTGTGAGGGATGTGCACCCAGGCCCAGGCTCTGCCCTGGTCCCTGGCGTTGGTGTGGATGTGTGACACTTGCCCCGTGGCAGTGGCTGGACAGGACTGCCTGGTGTCCCCACACCAGGTCTTTAGACTTCTCTGTGTCTCCAGGGAAACCTGGCAGCTACTTCCTGGGGAGTATGGGGCTGGAGGAGATGGAGGGGTCACCTGCCCCCACCTCCCCTGTGACCATGCCCGTGGAAGGACACTGGGCCTGAACCCCCAGGCTATAGCAGAAGCTCCAGGACTTCTAAGAAGATGGAGAGAGGAGGGAGGAAGGGAGGGAGGAGGAAAGGAGGGAAGAGGGAGGGAAGAGAGAGCGGGAGGGGGTGCTGGCAGCCACAATCAGGAGAGGCAGAGGGAAGCACAGCACCATATAAGGAATGGGGCTCCGGAAGCTGAGATCCCCTGGAAGGGAGG
Source organism: Cheirogaleus major (assembly GCA_963574435.1). NCBI lineage: Eukaryota > Metazoa > Chordata > Mammalia > Primates > Cheirogaleidae > Cheirogaleus > Cheirogaleus major. The sequence goes on along the minus strand of CAUYPO010054961.1, from coordinate 25,987 downwards.
CCCCTTCAGCCTCTCTGGCAACCTGGCGGGGTAGGGACGCCCTTCCCAGGTTACTCCATTCCGGCTGGCTGGGTGGGGGTCTCAGTCCTCTGATGTTATCTGGGCACAGGTAACACACACCACTGCCCACAGTCAGAGGCACAGGGACACAATGACGGTCAAGACACCTTACCCCCTGCTGCCAATCTCCCTCTCCTTCTCTCAGACACATGCACACACACACTGCATGCTCCCAGTGCACACTCATACCCCTCAACACTCATGCCCCCAACACATTCATGCCCCCCCACGCACACACTCATGCCCCCACGCACACACTCATGCCCCCCACGCACAGCCCCCTTTGTCTTGTTCAGGCACTCAAGGGCACACAGGCACCCACACTGCTTGGAATCCCGCTCCCTGCCCACCTCTCAGAGTCCCCTCCCACTCTGCTCTCCTAGGGAGCCCACCACCACCACCACAGCCAGTCTTTCCCCTCCTTCCTCCCTCTTGTCCCCAGGAATGTCCTCTGGCAAAAACTCCCCGAAAATGGCTCTCCTGGCATTTCTAATTAAAGGCAAGTGGGCGGACAGAGGAGGGAGGGCGGAGGGGCGCTGCGGAGCAGGGAGGGGGAGTGAGGCAGAGAAGCCTCTGCGCAGGGACCACCCCAGCCTTCCCACTGCGGAATCCTGAGGCACAGGAGACTGCTGGGGCTCCTGGTGCAGTGTGCGATGCCCTGTCGGTGAGTGTGGCCTGGTGGCTAGTGCACCTGTCAGGTCACCATGGGCCGTGTGTGTCGGGGCAAGCGTGCCTGTGGTGGCAGGGGTCAATCTGACGAGCTAGCTGGGCACTGCCTGTGCATGTGTGTCCGCGAGTGTGAGGGCCAGCACTTCAGTGACCAGGGGCAGCTCCGCCTGTGGTTTACAAGCCCATGTTGCTTCTGAGGGCCCCTGACTAGCTGGTGGCACTGCCAGGGCTTGGCTCTCAGGCCTCTGGCCAGCAGTGGCCTCCAGCTTCCCCCACTCCCATCAAAGGCCGCAGCAAACTGACAAGGCTTCCGGGTGGGGATCAGAGAGAAGGAGGTGGGACTGCGGGGACGCCTGAGCTAAGGTTGGAGATTGTAACCTAGGGGTGACAGCATGAGCTCACATTGCCACATGGGTCTGGAAGGCCAGCGTCAGCCCCTGTGTGTAGAGTGCCAGGCCTGGAGAGGGCACAGGCTCCCAAGGTGGCCCAGCGAGCAGGGCAGGGTTGGGCAGACCAGAACAAGACCCTTGATGGGGAATCCTGATGCCTCCTCAATGCCATGGCCCCCTCACCGCCCCCTCTCCCATCACCTGCTAAAGAGCAAGACAGAGGTGGCCCAGTCAAGGGCTCGTGGCCTGAAAGAGCACAGGCCTGCTTACAGCGTGGGGTAGATGCTGGGGGTGGGTCACATGGACCCCTGCCCTTCCTGCCCTTCCTGCCTGGCAGGGTTTGTACAGAGGCTGTGAACACGGCTGGCGGAGCTGACAGGTGACAGGCAGCAGCCGCTGCCACCGGGAACACTTAATCGCTGCCCAATTATCACCCCAGAAGCCCTCACCAAACCCCCACACTGCAGCCTTGGGCTCCTTCTTCCGCCTCCGGAAAAGAGGCCAGGCTGGCTCCCAGCCGCTGTGGGGGCCTCTTATTACAGGCCCCTCCCTTCCTTCCCTCCTGCTCCAGCCCTCCAACTGCTGGTTCCCTGACAAGCCCCAGCCTCACCCACAGCAGGGGGGCCCAGGGGTGCAGGTTTGGAAGGGGCAGGTGGACAGGGCCGTGGGGGACCCTCTCAAAGAGCCAGCTGGCCTGCCTCTCCTTTGGCCTGAGTGGGGGAGGGTGGCCCCCTAGGCTGAGATATGATAGGCCCTGGTATGATGCCTATTCCAAAGAAGGTCTCTCTCCCAAATGCATCCTTTGCTCCCACTTCCCAGCTCCAGCCTTGGGCCTCTCTGACGCCCCCTGCCCAGCCTGGGGACGGCAAGCTCCATCCCTCCATTGTTAAGATTGTTCTGCAACAGTGTCCTTTCCACACAGGGTCACACCTGCCTCTGGGGACCCCTCAGTGCTGGCCCCAGAGTCCCTGCAGCCTGGGCCCCCACAGGTGTGTGGGGTCCCACTCTGTAAGGTGGGGGGGTCCCATGTCCTGAGCCTCGTGCCCTGCTCCTCAGAGGACAGGTGCCCCAAGCCCCTCCCTGGTCCCCTTCCAGGGACATGCCCAGCTGTCCCTGCTGGCTCAGAGTGTAGGGAGTCGGCCCCCAGCAGGCCCATGGGCCCGGGATGCCTCACGCCAGTCCTGTGCAGTGAGGCTGCTGCCCCTGCCCTGCTGGTCTCCCAGGAAGGGGGTGGGGAGTCAGCAGTACTGAGTGTGCACCCAGGCTCCAGCGGGTCAGAGCTCCCACCTGCACCCCACACTCGCCCATGCACACACACACGCCAGCACAGGCACATGCCCACCCACTCTCATCATTGCCACGCACTCCAGGCCCCCTGTTGCCGTCCTTTGCCCTGGGCTGTGTGGCTGCCCTTGCCAGGCGAGGAGCCAGGCAGCAGGGGAGGGCTGCGGGGGCCCCACCATTGGTGACAAACCCTTCTTGCCCCAGCTGCCTGCCCAGCCCAGGTGGTCTAGACACCCACCACCCACCCCTTGCCCCAGTCCTGCTGCCCTGAAGGTGTCCCGGTCACATGGCCTCAGCCCATTGCCACCCACTGCCTATGGGGCCAGGAGACAGACCAGGCTGCCAGTGTGGGCCAGGCTCCTTGACCAGATCTGGGGGACAGCCTCATGCCATCCCCTCAAGCCAAGTGTCCTTGTCTGTCCAGCATGGAGTCCTCATGCTATAGGACCTGCTGACCTCTGACCTCGGCCCGCAACCTGCTCTCAGCCCCCTCGCCCTGCCACTGGGCTCCCACTCTTGCATCCTTTCTCCCTATGGCCCCTTTATCCTTGGCACAGGGCAGGGCTTCCCAAGCTGCCCAGCCTGGGTGAGCCCCCCACCCTGTCCTGTCTGGGGCAGGCACCACGTCTGTGAGCTCACTGGCCCAGAAGGCATTGGGCAGGCATTCAGGGATTCAGGGAAAGGGTGAAGGAGTTGAGCTGCCCCCCACTCTTTCTAGTCAGGAGATGTGTGGCAGTTGTTCACTGGAGCCTCAACCTTCCATCTGTAAAATGGGTGACATTGCAAGGGCCTGGGTGTCCAGTGAGGCTGAGGTGCCCACCTGGTCTGGCCTAAGGATTCTCCCAACTCATCCAGCTGGGAGCCCCTCCTTAGTGTCACCTTTGGGATGTGAGAGGAGGGAGGTGCCCCCTTAAGTCCCCAGGAGAGGGGCTCCAGAGGCTACCCCACTCTGTCCACTTTCTCTGCCTCCACCTTCTCTGCCTCCAAGGCCAAGTGAGCACAGGTCCCAGGGGTGGTTCCTACTGCGGCTGCACAGGCCCTGGTGAGACGTGGGGCAGCTGGCGGGGGCGGATCTGGGCCTAGGAAGCTCACAGGACACCTGGAAACTCTGCTGCCCCTGTCTCCTTGCCCATCGCCCCTGTCTGCCATCCCTGCTGAGGGGCCACCTGCAGTGGGGAGGGGGGACAGGTGAGGCAGACCAGAGCTGGGCTGAGGGCCCCAGACCCCTCCCTAGAGCAGGGGGTTGCTCCACAGAGGGCGCTGAGTCTGGGCAAAAGACCAAAGGCGGAAAGGGGTCTGAGCCCGGAAATCCGGCAGGGAGGAGAGGCCGTGGGGCCCTGACTGTTCACAGAGGCACCCCTGCCCTGCTTCCCACAGAGGTCCTTAGAGGTGGGGGACCTGCCCCTGGCCACTGAGTGGGCAAGCGACAGAGGCACGGTCCCTGTCTGTCAAGCCACCTGCCCGATTCCCCAGCCGCAACGCTGCAGCACCAGACAGCCTCTGAGAGACCCTGGAGGGGCCAGAGTGGAATAGGGCAGGGGTCTCTGGGGGCCCTGTCGGTGCTGGGCTCATCTCCCACGACACTGAGGGCCAGGAGAGCCCCTGAGGCATGAGGTGCTCGGACAGTGGTGCAGGGCACTGAAGCTGGTGGCCTGGGGGCCGGCAGGAGACAGAGTGGCTGGGTGAGTGGAGGGGGCTCCAAGCACCCCCTCCCTGGGCAGCCTCCCAGCCCCCTGGAGCTGCGGGAACATTTTCTTTCTGGGCTCCTCCCTCCCTCCCTCCTTCCTTCCTTCCTCTTCTCCCATTTGGCAGGCTGTGTGCTGCTGTGTCCCTGTCCCTGGAACAGGCAGCCTGTTCTGGGCCCCCACACATCAGACCCTCCTCCCTGCTTCCTCCTCTCCCCTCCTTCCTGTCTCCCGCCTCAGCGCCTCCCAGTCCAGCCTCCAAGGAAAGTTTTGTGTTTTTCTGATCCTGGCACAGCTGGGCTGCCCCCACAGGCGTCCCCTCTGGGGCCAGGAGGCTTGTCAGAGCGCAGACCTCCACTGACTACCAGCAGGCAAGGGCCCTGGGCTGGTGCGAGCCCAGCCCATCCTCAAGGGACATTCATTCCTTACCCACCCCCTACCCCACCATTATATGGAAGGAGAGATCCAGGCCCAGAGAGGCCCAGGGACTTGTCCGCCCAGGCAAGGCCAGAGGCAGGGCAGGAAGGGTGTAGGGGTCATGTCCTGTGTGACCATGGGCAAGTCCCCTCAACCCCCACCCCCAGCCTCAGTTTCCTCACCTGTGATGTGCACATGCTGTCTCTGCCCTGCTGAGCCCATGGGGTGAGTCAGTCATTCAGTCAACAGTTCCTGAGCCAGACTTGGCAGGCACCGTACCAGGTGAATGCATGTTCCTGGGAGGGGTGGGGTGCAGGGAGATATAGGGCACCCCATAAGGTGGGGGGCACCCCCATGACCCCCCACACAGGCCTGGAGGATGCTGGGCTGTGTGTAGTGCCTGGCTGGCAGCACAGGGCCACTGTCCTGGGCCACCTGTCAACACCAGCCAATGTTTCCTTCCTGGGACTCTTGATGGGTGGCGTCAGGCTGGTCCCCCTCAGACTGGTAGTGCCCTGGCAGGGACAAGGGAGGAGGGGATATCTGGTCATTGCAGGTGTGAGTCTTGGGCACACATACCAGGAAACATGTGTGATGGTGGGAACAGTGGACAGGCTGGAGGCCAGGAGGCCCTTCATGAGTGCCCCTTGCCTGGATAGCGTCCCTCGGCCCAGTGGGTGCCTCCAGCCTGGTCTGAGCACTAGATGGAGACCAGATGGATGCCTCTTATCCCACATCCCCATGGTGCTGTGTGACCTCACACAAGCCACTCCACCCCTCCAGCCCTGCATCCTTGGCACAAAGCAGGCAGCCTGGACTAAATGGTGGCTGAGGTTGGTGTCAGCTTGGGTGGCATGGTGGAGGGTGCAGAGGACCCAGCTGGCCTTATGACCACAAGGTTCCCTCCACCTGGAATACCCTGTCCACTCCACCACCTGCCACCCCATGTTCAATCCATGATGCTAATCTAGTGTTAAAACCTAAGCATAAAGCCTCAACTTTGCTTTGTGTTGTCTTAATCTGAGCCCAGAGTCACCACCTCCAGGAAGGCTTCCTGGCCTCCCAGTGCCTTTTTGGTTGAGTCTTCTATGTGCCTTGTCCTCCCCTGTGTGTGCCACTAAGCACAAATGATGTCTTTCTTCCTGCCTGTCTATGCAGGTTTGTGACTGTGTGTGTGAGAATGTGTATGTGCGTGTGAGTGTGTGTGTATGTGTGTGAGTATGAGTGTGTGGGGGCAGGGGCAGGGGTGCCTTTCTGACTGGATCCGGCCAAGGCTTTCTCTTGCACACTGCTGGTGCCTGCCCTGGGCATGCTCTGGGCACATGGCATCTCCTGGTCAGAGATACTCCGCCCCCAGGTGTGCTGGGGACTGCAGCAGACAGGTGAGGAGAGATGTCCTCGTGAAGAGGGTGGCATGGCAGGTGGATGTGGAGCCGGTGACCCTCTGTATTCTGTCCTTCAGGGCAGAGCCTAGAGGGCAGGGGAAATGAGAAAGGAACACGTCTGCAGCACCCTTGGCTCAGCCAGGATGAGAAGGGCTGTTTAGAGGGTCGGGCTGGGGGAGCAGGAGTCCCTGTGTTGGGTGGCCTGTGCTGAGCAGGAAGCCCCAGCATAGTTGTGTGGGGTGGGGGACAGGGTGGGGGGAGCATTAGGACTCACCAGGAGCCACTGGAGTCCGGCCTGGGGGGTGGAGTCTGGCAGCCATGACCTCTCAGCCCCGTGGGGTCCCTAGCCAGACTGTGTGCTCCCCCACTGCCTCTCTAGACGCCCACCTGGCTCCGACTGTGCTTCAGGAGCCCCGAGGGTGGCCACCCCTCTGTGAGGATGGAGGTTTGCTGCCAGCTGGCCGGCCGGACGCCCCCAGAGCTGGGGGCTGAGGACACCCGTGCCAGGGAGGGGGGTGGCATCCAGGATGGCCTGCCACCCCCGCCCTGGCGGCTGCGCTTTCCTGCTGTTCTCTGCATTTCCATTTAAATCTATCCCGGTGCCACAGGCTGCCAGCATTGCAGCTCACTTCCGGCACCATACAAGGAGCGAGACTGAGAATAGCTGGGCTGTGACGCAGCAAGGAGCTTCCCCACGCAGGCAGGCTCTGCGCCACCCCACCCGCTTGCACGCCTGCCGAGGGGCTGCCCTGAGAGGACCCCTGCCCAGCCCCAGCCCTGCCAGAAGTGGATGGCCGAGCCCAGGCTGGGAGGACAAAGGCCAGGGGGATGCCACCCCTGCGCTCCCTGGACCTCGGTGTCCCCGCCTGCTCCTATGGCGCTGGGCCCCAGGAGGGTTGCTGTACACAGCAGGCCTGCCAGCAGGGGAGGGCAGCTGGGGACTGGAGAGGTCCCAGCCTTGCCCAGCGGCCCCCCAGTCTCCCTCAAATCCCCAGGGACTCTTCCTCCTCTGAGGGAGCCGGGTTCTGTGCTGGGCTGACGAAATGTGGACAGTTGTCATTACTGAGCACCTGCTGGTGCCAGGGGTTGGTGCAGCTTCTCATCACCACCTTGACAGCCCCATGAGGCAGATGGGGGTCGGGGGTAGGGGTGGGGTAGGGGAAACTTAGGCAGCAGGGTGGGGGAAGACTGCCTGGAGGAGGGGCTTGCAGAGGCCAGGCCCCCTGAGGGCAGCCAGGAAACCGCAGAGCTAGACCTCCCCTGTCCATTCCCCCCAGCCCTCTGCCCCAGCCACCTTTGTCTGGCTGGCTCCTCCCTCCTCTGCATTTGCCTGGGGGCTGGGCCCTTCTCAGCTGCCACAACCACCTCCCAGCACTCGCTCACTCCCGCAGGCAACCTGGGCTGCCATCTCAGGCCAAGGGCCCTCCCATGGGCTCCTGACCTGCTGTGCTGGCTGCTGGTACTGCAGGTGCCCCAAATCCGCCTCCCCCCACCTCCTCCCACTTCGCTTCCTGGGCGTGGGCACCTCCCAGTCCCCTGCCAGCCTCCCAGACGCCAGGCCTGAGCCTTGTCCCCTGCCACCAAGGAGGTGTCAGCCACGGGGGAAAAAGCCTTCTCATCACCTAGGTCTGGGCTCCATGTCTCCCCAGTCCCCGATGAGTGTCCCAAGGGATGCATTGAGGGCACCTGCCCCTGGGCACCCTCAGCTCTCAGGCCTAGGCCTGTGCGAGGCTCAGTGCAGTGTTGTGATAGGACACGCCGGTGGCCTGGGTGGTCGCTCAGGGCCCTAAGCTCAGTAGGCCCAGCTGGCTTTAATGCTGCACAGTTTTCACTGATTTTTAAACAAAGGGCCCTTGTTTTCATTTTGTGCCCATCCCACCATCAAGACCCCTCAGTCCTGGGGTGGGAATGGAGGGGTCCACTGCTCTGTGGTCTTTGTGTGAAAGCAAGTGAAAATGGAGGTCATGTGGGAGAAAGGGAGGGGCCCTACAGCGGCTGAGCAGTTCCCTGAACCCCAGGACAGCTGGGATGATCCCTGCCACCCCATCCTACAGGTAAGGAAACCGAGCCACAGAGAGGGCGAGGGGTGTGCGGGGAACCTGGCCCGCAGTGAGTGGCCCAGCTGCGCCTTGAGCCAAGCTCATCTGTCTCTGAGGCCACCCATCCTAGTCCCACTGTGCCCTGTTGTCTGGCACCCTCGGGACCTCAGCCGGGCTCCTCAGAGGATCTTCTGGGTCTGCTGCCCTGGGTGCCCGGTGTGAGGGAGTCGCCAGGCCCTGTGGAGCCAGGAGGGGGATGGGTTAGGGAAGGTGAGGGCTGGTCCCACCTGCCCAGCCACCTGGGCTTCTTCCCCCACCCCTGGGCAGAGACTGGTAGGGCCTCCCCCTCTCCCTTCCTCCTTCCCAGCCAGCTGAGGGGTCAGGAATGATGGGACCACAGCCAGGGAGGGTGCTCTGGGGTGCGCGCCCTCTGCAGCCCATCCCCAGGGGCTGTGCTTCCCAAATTTCATGGACTCTTCTAAAAATGCCTTCAGTCCTTCCCTGCACCAAGCAGGTCTGGGTATCAGGGTCCCAGATGGAGGGCAGCACCTCAGAGGATGAGACCCTCTTGAGAGAAGAGCCAGGGTGTTGGCCCAGGTGGGTGTGGCACAGAGTGGGGCAGGGGCTGCCTGGTCCCAGCTGGCAAGCGGCACCCGGCCCTGCAACCTGCCCCAGCCCCTGCCTGCCCCGTGTGCAGGTGTCTGCAGATGCCCTTGTTAGGAAGGGCTCTGGGACCCCTGGAAGCCTTCAGTTTCCCCCTCAGATGGGCCACTCACTCAGAGGAGTCCTCCCTGCCCTCTGCTCCCTCCTGGGCTGACCCCAGACACACCTCAGGGCCCAGGCGCCACCTGCTGGCTGCGTCACTGCCTGGCTCCGTCTCTGGCCATCCTGCCTGTCCCCCTCTTTCCCTGGATCTCAATGTTTCTGTCTGTCTGTCTCTCTGTCTCTCTGTCTCTCTCTGCCTCTCTGTCTCTCTGTCTCCCTCTGTCTCTCTGTCTCTTTCTGTCTCTCTCTGTTTCCCTATCTCTCCCTGTCTCCCTCTGTCTCTCTGTCTCTATGTCTGTCTGTCTCTCTCTAAGTCTCTGTCTTTCTGTCTCTGTCTCTATCTCTCTGTCTCTGCTTCTTTGTCTCTCTGTCTCTATCTCTCTGTCTCTCTCTCTCTCTCCCTGTCTCCCTCTGTCTCTGTTTCTCTCCACCGTGCTCCACATCCCCGTGTCTCCAGCCTGGATGTGCTCCCCACCCCACACACACTCCCTGAGCCCCAGCAGCCGGGAAGGCCAGGCCTGCCCAGCACGCACCCCTTTCCCTGCCAGCAGCTCCTGGGCTAGAGCCACAGCTTCCTGCTCCCTCCCCCACCTGGGGGTGCTTTGCCCTCCCAGGCTCCCAGGCTGCCCACTGGGGCTTGGCCCCCTGAGGCGTGGGGTGCCCATCACAAGGTCTGAACCAAGCACTGCATTTTTCTAAATAAAAATAATAAAAATAAAATGCCATTGGAAGAGCCCATAGGGTCTCTGTGTCTCCACTGGAGCAACAAGGGAGGGAGGAGGAGGGGTCCGGGAGCCACCCCCAGGCACTGCCTGTCCCAGGAGACCAGCGAGACATGCCTGACATCCACTGCTCTCTCAGGGTAACGCAGCCTCTCACCTTCGAGTCGCTGTAAACATTGTCACAACCCTTCCCCCAACTCCATGCTGCAGTTAGCACCTGCATCCATTGCAACCACTGCCTCTACCACACGATGACTGCCACCACCACCATCACCACTGCCACCAGCACTACTGCTGCCGTCACCACCTTAGTCTCGTGGCCACACCGCACCACGGCCACCTCCCATCACTGCCACCACCTTCTTTATCAGCATGATCACTCTCATGCAGGTTGCCTTCTGGCTGGCATTGTCCTCTGCTGATAAAGGGTAAGGGCTCTGGGGGAGACAGGACTGGTTCAAACTCCAGTCGTGGTCATTACTGGTTGTGTGACCTTGGGAAGTTTTTCAATTCACTTTCCTACTGGGTGAAGAGGAGAGGAGGTCCCAGTCCACGCTGCTGTTTGCTGTGACAGAACAATTTGAAAGTGCCATGATGGCTGTCTGCCTCACCCCCCTAGGCCGTGAGCCAGGCTGTCATCCATGCCCCCACCTCCTCCACCCACAGGGGGCCCCTAGGAGGGTGTGAATGTTGAGACGATGGCTCAGCAGACCCAGCCATCAGAATGATGCCCTGTCGCCATGTCTCTGCAAGATCAGAAAAGGCCACAGCTGGTGAGTGGCTCAGGGCCCAGGCTGAGCATGGAGGATGTCATAGTTTCCAAACATGCCCTTGCCTGAGCTTCTAGCCCCCATTTCTGCAAACTAGCTGGGAAGACATTTCCGCCGCCAAAGAAGAAAGTCTCTTGTGAGTACCAGAGCTGAGGGGGTCTGATGGATCTGGAAGCATTTGCTGAAATACTCATTTCGTGTTCTGACCTCTGGCTGTCAGTCCTCTCCATGGGAAGTAGCTGAACCTGCCAGTGCTGCCGTGATCACAGCCACAACAGCATCACCCGCCCAGAGGAGGCCTGAGGATTAAGTTGGACAGTGCCTGGCACATAAAGTGCTGGCCCAGTGTTAACTTGCATTTAATAACTGCTGTTATTACAGGGATTATCATGGGATGTGGGTTTGCACTGGCCCTGGGCTGGGTCTCCTGTTGAGAAAACTCCACAGCCCTCAAGCCTCCCCCAGCCCGAGGCAGGCACATGGTACGGGCCAGCTGGCAGGAGGGTGTGGGGGCAGTGAGGGGCACTACCAGGGGGCTGTGCACCTCGCCACTTCCTGAGCCCCCCCACTTCTGCCCACCTAGGGCTGGTTCCAGGTCTCTTTGTGCAGGACATCCTCAGACTGCAGGAAGTGGTCCCCACCCTGGGCCCCCCTAGATCTGGGCTCCACCAAACACTATCCTGCCATGAGGTATTGCCCGTCCAGCCCAGGAGCACCTTGCAGGCAGAGACTATGCCCTGCCCATGCCTGAATGACCAGTGCCTGGCCCAGCTCCCATGAGGGAGACACCTGGTGACCATGGTGGGTAACCACTATGGCCTCCTCCAGAGGCAGGTGTGGGTGTCACACCCCTCTGCCCCCACCCAGGGACTGTCACAGCAGCTGCCCCTTCAAGGCTATGCTGCTGAGCTCAGATCTCAGCAGAAGGGCCCAGAACCACCTGGCCTGAGACTCAGTCCTGGCTGGACCTGACTTCCAGGATGTCGAGGGACCCGTGATGCCAGAGACAGCGGGTGGGTAGTGGTAGCACAGACTCTAGAGAGCCTAGCTTGTCAAGCCTCCAAGGACAATGCTTTTCTGTCCTTCTTGTTTCTAATTAAGAAGAATTAGTCAGCGTAGTGACACATTTATGGAGAGTGCCAAATGACATTACCACAGTGCGTTATTAATAAATGGGAGGGGGCAGACGCCCGTGCTGCTGGGTACGGGCGTGGAATCTCCTTCTCAGAGAATAACGGCTTGGAAGCCCAAGCCACTTCCTAAATTAACTCCTTACTCATTAGACTTTTCTCCCGGCTCCCTCTCCCTCTATCCTCGCCCACCCTCCTTTTTCCATCTGTGGTCCAGACAAAAAAAGGGACGGCATGGTGAGGCGGTGCTGCATAGGACTGACCTGCCCTGCCCATCACGGGCGAGGCTACTGAGGTGAGACAGGGAGGGCCCCAAGGAGACAGGGCAGAAATGGGCCCAGGACCAAGAGTGTGACTCTCCATCCAGGGGAGGGGCCTGCCACACAAGATGGGCTCACCATAGGTCCCAGGGTCAGGGAGGACCCAGACAGGGACCCAGATTTGGGCTTAACCTGATTCCCTTCCCTTCTCTGGCCTCAGTTTTCTTCAACAAACAATGGAAGCATTAAGCCATAGAGTCTTTTTACTTCCCCATCACCTGCCCAGGGCAACATCTGAGGACAAGTGGGACATCCAGAAGGGGGCTGATGCTTCCACTTAACCCCAGCTCTGGAGAGATGGCAGCAACACATTCTCTCCCCCAAGCACTTACTGGAGACCAAAGAGACAGGAAAACTGCAGCAGTGGAAGGTCATGCTGTCCCCGCTGGCCCCACAGTCTTTGTCTCTCTCTCTGGGTGGACGGCGAGGTGCCCCAGGGTCATACCACAGCCTCCATAGAGGACAGCCTTTAAGAGCCTGAAAGTAATTTTCCCTGCCAGCCCACACCTGGGGCAGCGGCTTGGAGGAGGCAGGTCCTAAATCTGTGGACAGTCAGCTAAACCAGTCTTGGAATAAGTTCTCAGTCCAATCAGGGCCTCAGAGCATGACAGTCACCATCACCTGTGACCCTCACATGTCCAACACCCTCATCACCTCACCAAAACCAAATGCCACCATCACCAGTTCCAACACTGACACGAACACCCTTATCATCACCCCAGCCCCCATCTCCTTTGATATCACCATGATGATTATTACTATCATCACCTCACCATCCTCATCACCCTCACCATCACCATCACCATCACTATCACCCTCACCAGCAACATCACCCTCACCATCACCATCACCATCATTATCACCCTCACCATCATCATCACCATCAACATCACCATCACCATCAACATCACCATCACCATCAACATCAACATCACCATTACCATCAACATCACCATCACCATCATCATCACCATCAACATCACCATCACCATCAACATCAACATCACCATCACCATCAACATCACCATCACCATCATTATCACCATCAACATCACCATCACCATCAACATCAACATCAACATCACCATCAACATCACCATCATCATCACCATCATCATTGACAGTGATATCATCATCAATTATCACTGATAGTGATATCATCACCATCATCACCACTATCATCCTCATCACCTTCAACAACAGTCATGATTATCACCATTATCATCACCATAATCATCCCCATTACCATCATTACAGTATCACCATCACCATCATCACTACTGTTAGCACCGCCTCCACATTGTCATGACATCATGATTATCACCATCATAACTCTCACAGTCACCTTTCCCATCATGTCCATTAACTTTATCCTGGTTGCCATCACCTATATCCTCATTATCAACACCAACATCATTATCATCACAACTACTACCCTCAACACTTTCCTCACCCATACTTTCCATATCTACCCCCCACCCCATCACAGCCATGTTATCATCTGTATAACTGTTAACATCATGATCGATAAACTCATTCTCCCATCCATCCATCCATCCTACCTACCCCTAACCTTCCACTCTTCCATCCAGCAATCAATCCCCATCTAGCCTCTGTCCTACCCACCCATCCACCTTTTGGGGCACAAGGATAGATAAAACCAAACTTCAGTCCTTGCAGAATGCATCATATGAAGAACTTTGGGGCACAGCCCTTCAGGGCCCCTAAAAGTGTGCACCAGGGACTCTGGAGCCCAGAAGGGCTGGTGACAGAGCCCAAGCAGCTACTGAGGAGGGTAGATGGGGAGGTGGCTGGGCAGTGGGCAGCTGTATGAGCAGGAGACTGTCTCATGGAGCCTTCCCCCTCTGCCCAAGCAAGGGTCAGGAGTCCCAGCCAGAGAGACCCCAGAAGGAATACAGCCCTGGGATCAGAGATGGGATGACTTTGGAGGCCTGAGACCCCAGGGAGTAGCAGCGTCTCTGCCCTGCCCTCAGTTAGAGGGTCAGGTTCATGCTGCACTCCTAGTTTGTCTGTCCAGGGACTCTCTCATCAATTTATCCTTTCTTTATTCAACAACTCTTTATTGGTGGTGTCCTTTGTTGGCAGCAGTGTTGGGAAAGTCCAGAGATGACTCATCACATCTCTGCCATTAAGGAGTTCCTTGGTTCATTCATAGGTGAGTCTCACCAAGGTCACAAGTGCTGACAGCTGCAGAGATCTGGGGATGGCTAGCCTTGGGCAGGGGCAAACACCCTGAGAACTGGGAGCCAGGGCAGTGTGCTGAGGGGAGGGGGAGACAGAGATAGTGGGAGGGAGGGAGGAAGGGAGGGAAGGAGGGAGCGAGAGAACAGATACGAAGCCTCAGTGCTTTTTATGATCCAGTCTCCAAAATCACATACTGCTGCCATATTCTATTCATTACAAGACCAGCTGACACTCAACAAGGGGGGAATTAGGGTTGTCCTCACACATAGGGAGTTCCTGAGAATCTGTAGACATCTTAAGATGACCACAAACAGCATCCACTGACAGTGTCCCCACGACTTTCCCCCTGGTTGAGCCCAGCCTCCAGACTCAACTCCTTGCCAGCCATTCTTGACAGGAAGAGGGAACAGGAGGAAACAGGTCTGCAGAGCTGGGGCACTGGCCTGGGTGCTGCACCCAGCCCCAGCCCCTGGTAACAGCAGTAGTGCCGATGGCTGGGTCAAGGCGGCAGGTGAGGAGGACAGGAGGCTGGTCCTCGTTGCAAAGCACGGCCCCCTCCCCAGCCCCTGGACAGAGTCCAAAGAGCCAAACAAAATGTCCAAGCCAGGTCGGGGGAAGAAGTACTAGGGGTGGTGGCCAGCAGCTCTGCCCTCTGCCCACAGGCGAGGGGTGTTTCCTCTTTCCTTCCTTCCCCCTCAGTTTCTCCATGCTGATGACCCTTTCTGAACCTCAGTGTGCTTAGAGGCATCCTGCCTGGGGCAGAGCCTGGAGGGAAGAGGAGGTGGTCAGAGCAGCAGGGACCTGTTCCTGGGAGGCAGAGGCTGGGCCCACAGCTGCCTCTGTGTGACATGGAGTAGCCACATCGCTCCCCGAGCTCCTGCTTCCTCCTCTGCTCCTGCCTAGAAGGGGAACATCTGAGGTCCCAGGATAGATATGAGAGGACAAGGACTGGGACAGGGTGGGGTGGGGCAAGGATGGGCCCACTACTTCCCACGTGCTGGTTCCAGCAGGTTCCATGTGCCCTCCCCCCCCACCATGTGACCTGGACTCTCTCCCAGCTGGAACATGCTGGGCTGGCTAGGGTTGGCACCCTTCCCACCACTCCAGGGCAGCAGAGTACCCATGGTCAGGGGTAGGCCCTGCTAGCTATCCAGAGAAGAGGTCACTGTCTGAGGTCACAGGGCACCCTGAGACACAGCCACCAGGACAGCACCCCAGGGAGGGAGGACTGGGCTCTGCCTCCTAGTGCACTCGCAGGCCACATACTCACACCGCCTCAGAGCCGGCTCAGGTGCAGCCCCTCAGACCTGCAAGTCGTCTCGCCCCTCCCTGCCCTGCAGGGCCATCTGGAGGCTCCAAACCCGCTCAGGTGGAGCCTCTGCTTCAGCACCTCGGACAGTGTGGACACCCCAGCTGCGTGGGCAGGTGGAGGACTGGTGGCCAAGCCAGGAGGAGCTGGAGCTGTTAGGGCGCAGGCGGCCACCCTGCCATTGGGCAAGGAGCAGGAGGCAGGGGTCCACCTCGCTCATCATTGCTGGGCAGTCTGAGCTCCGGAGCTTTCTCCTCTGGAGCCACGAATGTGAATGTGGGGTAGTGCAGAGTGGGGAGGAGGACCTGCCACCTCCCCTGGGGTCAGGACCTGGAGGACCCAGGATCATCTCTACCCCTTGCTCACTCAGAGTCTTCATCTGGAAGATGGGGAGGACCATGCCTTTCCTCAGCTTGTTGGTGGTACCATAGGGGTGGTAAGGTCAGGGTGCAGGCCACCTCTCTGCCAGCCCGCCTGCCTTCAACCCTGTCAGGTCCACCTGGTAAAGCCCAGAGTCCATTTTCTCCAAATGTGATGAGGCCCCACCCTCCCTTGTGGCCAGTGGACCAGTGGCCACTGTCTGGAAGCCAGAGCTCACAGTCAGAACAGTAGCCATGTCAGATAAGGGATAGGGTCTGCCCTCTTCATCATCATGACCCTGCCCCATGACCATTACCCCCCTCCACTCCAGGCCTGTGGCCCCACCCCCTCAGCACCTTGGCCCTGCCCCAGCCATGACCATGGCCCCGCCCCCAGGACCATGCCCCTGTAACCTCCATGACCACAGCCCCCCTCACTCCAGGCCTGTGGCACCGCCCCCTCAGCACCTTGGCCCTGCCCCCTCTGGTACTATGGCCCTAGGACTCTGGCCCTTATCTGTCAGGTCTCTTCCATCCTTTCCTCTCCCAGCTCCAATGTCCCCTCTTCTCTGCATGCTGCAGCCCCTGGGCTTAGCCAATGTCTGTCTACAGGGTCCCTGGAGAAGGTGCTGTGGCTGAGTGATCACAGGAACAGGCAGGAGCTCCCTGCCCCTGAGGGCCACCTCCAGCTGAGCTCTCTGGGATCATCCCACCCAAGTACCTCCCAAAGCCCTGCTAGTCCCTCTCTGCCATGTGAGAGCATCCTCCGGACCCCTGCAGTAAAAAGCCCAGAGGCCCCAGTTGGTGTCTGGGAGAGGCCAAAGCCCAGGACCCAGGATGTCTGAGTGTGGGGCCTGGAGTGGAGGGGTCTTGGCTCTGGCACCCAGAGGCCCTCCCCACCCCGGGGGAAGGTAGCAGTGCTGAGTGCTCTCCCAGGGGCCACCTGGACAGGCTGGGAGACCGCAGCTGTGACACACCCTCCCCCAACTCTGCATGAGTCAGCCCCCGAGTCGCCCACCCGCCCATGGGACTGCTGACTGTCACCCAGAGGCCTGGAGCTCGATCGGTGTGGAATTATGGTGGAGGCGAAAGGAGGGGCGTGTGGCTAGGGACAGTACTGAGTCACATGTGGAGGAGGAGGCAGGAGGACAGCTCTTGGCTTCTCTGGGTTGAGAGCAAAATACACACACGGGGGCTTCTGGCTTGCTGGTCTCATCCTCCATATGATCCACAGAGGACAGGGGTCAGGAGTCAGGGCTCAGTGTGTGACCAGGGTTAGGGCTTGGCCTGTGACCAGGATCAGGGCTCCATGTGTGACCAGGATCAGGCTCAGCATGTTACCCAGCTTGGGTCTCACTGTGAGACTGGGGCCAGGGCTGGGTCTGCTCCTCCTGCCCTTGCTGTCAGAGAGAAGTGTCATTAGGCACCACTCTGGACCTTGGGCCTCTCTTGGCCCATACCTGTCCACATACCACACTTGCTGCACGACCTCAGGTGTGCCTTCCCTGAGTCCTTGCCTGTGGCCATGGCCTCTGGTTATTCCACTCAACACTGGTGAAGCACGTGCCTGCCCTGTGCTGGGCACACAGGTTACCCAGATGAATGAGCTTGTCCTAAGCCCAAGAATCAATGAGACCCTCCTGTAGATACTGTGGGGTCAGGGCTTGGGTGCTGAGGTCTCCCTGGGGTAGGCGGCTGGAGAGAGGTGAGGAGATTGGTGGGTGGAGTGTTCTGGGCGATGTCAGGGACCTGAGCGGACCATGGGAGGGACAGCACAGGGCAGAGGGATGTGAGGAGAGTGGGAGTTTTCTGAGCTGTCCCTGGGAGTGAGGACAGAGAAAGAAGCGTGGGGAGACAGCGTCCACAAGGCCCCTGGAGCCTTCTGGGGGGCCTGTCTTGCACCTTCCTTTTCCTGTGTGCCCTGGGCCCCTGCCCACTTGGCCCCTGTCCTGCGGTGCAGCCTCTGGCACCTGCCCTTCCCCGCATACCCTGGGCTCCCCCTGAGAACCCAACTCCCCCAAGAGCTGGACCAGGCCCTGCAGCCCCACAGCTCCCTTGGCCCCGCCGTCCCCTTGCTGCGGGGGCCAGCTCCCCCCTAGCACTCCCCAGACCTCCTGCCCGCCCTGGGGGCCTTGTGTTGCTTTCTCCACATCCCTCTTCCCCTCTGTCTTGGCAATGGTTCCCACCTTCTGGCAGGGCCACCACACCTAACCTTCCGGAGGCCTTCTGGCCCTGATCCTGCCACAATCCTGCATGCTGTGCAGAGCGGGTGGCCCTTCGCTGCACGGACACAGCCCTCCCCAGGCACAGCCCCACCCCCACCTGGGCTGATCCGGAGGAGCCTGCTCCCTGGGAGGGTCTGGATGCCTGCACTCCCTAAGGAGGCCAGCAGAGGGTGCTGTGTGGCCCCAGCAAGAGAACAAAGCCAGTCTCTGGTCTGTCCCTTCAGTGTACACACCTAGCAGCACACGCCCCATCTCCTGCTGGGAGACTGTCCATGGAAGGGGTGTGACCAGGTGGTGACAGCCCCAGCTGGCAGTCTGGCCTCTGCCTGTGGGGTCAGACAGTTAAACCCAGACCCCAGGAGCCACCGTGGCCTCCCCACCTGTTAGGCACCCCCCACAGCCCACTGACTGCCCAGGGCTGGCCCACCACAAGAAGAGGATGCATCCCCCAGCCTAGCCCCTGCCCTGCTCTGTGCAGTCTGGGTCATGGCTCCCCCAGGGTGGGGCCCAGGTAGGGGCCCTGGATCCCTGACTCTGTTGCTGACACAGGGGCTCAGGGAGAGAGGTAATGAATGAGTGAGGATGGCTCAGACCCTGGAGCCCGATTCCTGGCAGCCCTCCGCACCCCAGGGCGATGATGACTGATGGGCTTTGCACCTGCTGCTGCTGTAGCCACCCTGAGCTGGCTCGTTCCCTGAGTATGGGGTCTCCATCCTGCTCCTTGGTGGGGCAGAGCGAGGCCAGGCTGGGGACACTCCTGAGGGTTCCAGAATTGGAGGCCTGTGGCCGGAGCCTGGGCTCCCACCCACCACAGCCACTGTGTGCCCCGGGTAGCATGGAATGTCCCAGGCAGGTGGGTACCAGCCAGAGTCAAGGGCCTGGGCACAGGCTGTTGTGGGGACGCTCCACAAGTCCACCTGCTGGACTTTCCTTCTCTACCTCTGCTATGGTCTGAATGTGTCCCCTCCAAAGTTCAGGTGTTGCCACCGTGACGGTATGCAGAGGTGGGGCCTTTCGGAGGTGATGAGGCTGTGAGGGTCCCCTGCTGTGAATGAGATTAAGGCCCTAATTAGGGGGCTTCGCTCAGCACAGTGCATTTGTCTGCCCCCCCTTCTGCCTCTGCCATGTGAGGATGCAGCACAGGGGCTCTCACCGGACCAGATGCTGCACGTGGATCTTGGACTTCCAGCGTCCAGAACTGTGAACAATACATTTCTGTCCTTTATAGATCTCCCAGTCTCAGGTGTTGTGTATAGCAGCGCACACAGACTGACAGTCGCCCAATGCACTGGGACCTCACAGGCCTGGCAGAGCGGGAGGTGGCGGACGGGGCTCTGCTCCACGCTCTGGAGGGCGCAGGAACGGCCGGTCTGAAGGCTCCACACAGGACTCTGCTCCGCCATCTCAGGCAGGGGAGTCTGACTGTGTCCCCATCTAAGGATCCAGACCCGGAGTCCTCAGGGCCAGTACTATGTGACCTTGGGCAGGGCCCTGCCCTGCTCTGTTCCTGGGGGTGAGGGTGGTGTGGGGGAGCCACCAACAGGGAGGTGGCGGCCACCAGTGCTGCAGAGAGCCAGCTGGGAGGACACACAGTGGCAGGAGGCCAGGGGTGCCCAGAGCAGAGCCTCAAACCCATCTCATCACCCTCCGCCTCTGGTTTCCAGGCTCTCTGTGTCCCGGGCCTGTGCGGCAGCCCCAGCACCCCCTCCCCAGATCACCTGCTGCCCAGGGCCTTGGCTGAGCACAAAACTCCCTGTCCCCCTGGAGCTTGTGGCTCAGAGGAGTTCTGGCTTCTCCCCTCCCTTCCTGCGCCTCTCTCCCCTCGCTCTTTCCTTCTTTCTCTCTCCCCCTCCCCTCCCTCCCTCCCTCCTTCCGCTCCTCCTCCCTCCCCTCCCTCCTCCCTCTCCTCCCCCCTCCCCTCCCTCATCCGCAGCTCTGCAGGTGTCAGCAGTGATGCAGGCACTGCACTCACCACGTCAGGGGCTGACTCACCTCCCAGGTATCGGAAAGAGCCTTTGTGTCTGGAGCAGAGTGCGTCAGCGGCAGCGCCAGCTCGGAGCCCTGACCGCCTGGCTACAGTAGGAGGATGCCCCGGCCAGGTGGCTCCCCCCTGCCCCCAGCCCACATTGGGGGTCGCTGCCCAGGAGAATGGCAGAAGGCGGTGAGGAACCCAGGGCCTTCACCACAGGAAACAGAGCCCCCACAGGACAGACTGAGTGGGGCCCCCAGCCCCTGGACCTTTATCTACTCTCCCCTTCCTGCTCCTGCCGCAGGCTCCCCTGGGGCATGTTAGAGCAGACCCTCACCTCACAGCACAGTCCTGCACATACTTCCTTCCGCATCTCCCGGAAGTACACGTTGGGGAAAGGGAGCTAAGCACCATCCCTGCCCCTGCAGAATTGGCACTAGGGCCCTGCCAACACCCTCGGCCTTTGTTCCTGTGTTGCCTTGGCTTGATTCCCATTGGTCCTTCACTCCCCTGGCCTGCAGGTTCCTGGTGTTGTCCATGGGCAACCATTGCTGGGCACCAGGAAGCCTCCATCACCAGCAGGGCCCTGTCGGTGGCTGGGGTGGAGATAGCCAGGGCCCCCATTGTGGTGGGTGTCCAGTGAAGCCTCTGAGGAGGGGCCCTCTTGGATGAGCCCAAAGGGTGACAGGAGCCACCCAAGGGGCACAGGAGGAACTTTCCAGACCAGTGCCCCTCCCAGTCCCCCATCCATCACCCCTGCCCTGCTGTGGCCATGTGGAGTGACTGTCCCTTCTTGTGTAGGCTGACGGCCCCCAGTGCTGCACATGTGCTGGTTCCCACAGCTGCTGTGATGCCCTGAGAATTTTTGGCTACACTCCCCATTGTCCCTCTCAGATCATGGGCCCCTCAGGGTCCCCACTGCCTGGCATACAGTAGGTGCTCAACAGATGTTTGAAGATGAGGATGGAAGTGGCAGGAACAGCACAGATGAGAGGCCCAAGGCCCCAGCAGGGCGGAGGCCTGGCTGCGCTCAGCAGATGGTGGCCCAGAGAACCCGGCCAGAGGGCAGGAGGGCCCAGGGAGGAACCCATGCCGCCCCAGCCACAGGCTGGTGGAGCCTGTGGTACCGTATCCCCACATGTGGTAACTCTGGGGTAGCCGGGTAGCAGGGGGCTCCTGCCCAGGTGGCACCTTTGCACCATAATTAGGATGGAAATCCCAGGACACCATCCGTCAAGGATGGAATGTGGGCCTCAGGCAGCTCGGGCCAGGTGGGCCTGCCCCCCTCGGCCCCCTCGCCCTCCGAACACCCCAAAACAGGCTGCATTCTCTCTGCCCAGTCGACCCGAGGCTGGGCCATGGATGGATGGTTTTTATTTCTCACCTGGGCCTGGGGGCCAAGGACACCTGATTCAGGGAGTGGAGCTGGGTGAGGCCCAGGGAGCCTGCACAGACCCCCTAGTCTCCCAAAGCCACAGCAGGTCACAGCAACACCAGGAGAAAAAGCCGACTCTGGAGACTTCCAGGGAGGTAAAGTACTCTAGGGGAAGCATGGTGGCAGTGGCCGTGACCCCGTGTGGCCGTGTGGCCGTGTGGCTGAGGCCCTGGACGGTCTCACTACCCCCAGGTCCCCTGCCTTCTCTCCATCTCGAGACTCTCTGGGCGCAGGTTTTGGTGGCCTGGTGTCTTTTGAGGGGCAGTGGGTGGACTGCAGGTGTGCACTAGAAGGCTGAGGGGCTACCCACCTCCCCAGTGGGTGCCTGTGTGAGTGGACACGGGGGACAGGCACCATCTGAGGGCTCAGTAAGATGGAGTGTAGAACCGAAGGGCAGAAGGGGAAGGCGCCGAACTGTCGGGAGGAAGCTCTACATCTCAGCTGGTCTCCGTGGCCTGGCAACCTGCAGCATCCAGACACCTGCTTTCCTTTCTGGGTTTGTCCACCATGTCTAAGGTGGGCACACCTGGCAAGGGGAAGGTGAGGCCAGGTGTGACTGACAAGGGACACAGCGTGAGCTCTGGTGCTCAGGATGTGAAAGGCCCCAGCTGTCCCCAGGAGCAAGGGAGATCTGGTCCAGTAAGCCTGGGAGGGGACAAAATCACAGCAGGCTGTCAGTGAGGGTGTCAGGCGGATGGACAGATGGCCGGGTGGGTGGCTAGGGGACTGGGTGAGTGTCTGCAGGGAGGGAAGGAGGGAGGGGGTGGGCATTTGCTGAGCCAGCTGAGTCACAGCCCCATGGGGGATCTGCTCCGGGATATTGTTCATTTAACCTCACAGATTCCTGTCTTTTTGGAGGAGACAGGACTCAGGGGCACTGTCCAAGGTCACCTACCTGGAGGAGCAGAGACTGACACAGATCCCTGACCTCCAGGGCTGCACAGGGAGCCCTGCCAGGCAGAGGCCCCGTCAACACACGGGCAGAAGCCTGAGGACGCAACCCAGACCCCGGCTGTCTCTGCGGCCAGCTGCCGGGCACTGTGCCCCTGAGCTCCCCACCCTCACTCCTAGCCAGTGCCTGTCTTCCATGGAGAGCCCTAGCCCACAAACCCCTGAGCTCCAGCTTAAAGCTGCCCACCAGTGGAGAAGGGAGGAGGGGACGGGGGACAGAAGACAGTGGCCCCAAGAAGCCCACAGGGGCCGTCGCAGATTATAAAGTAGACATGGCGACCTGATCATCCTTTTTAAAGCCTTTAAAGGCTGTGATACTTTAGGCACTAAAGCAGAGCTAGTAATGCTTTTCTGGTTTCACATTGGCTTATGGTAACAGATTGAGGTAAAAAATGTTGTAAGATGTATCTAACCTCTGTTAACTTCGTGGCCTAGAGTGCTTAGCTATCAAGCCAGATTCCTTAGTAGACCAGATCTTTTGTCACTGAGTATTCCAAGATATATCTTGATGTTTAGAAGAAAAGTATTTGTTAAAATGTCTTGAGTTCATCTTCTAGAATCTACTTTTTAAACTTTTCATCCCCTTGTAGTTTCTGCATGTACTGCTAGTCCTCTAGATATAAGTATGTTTAAAGTAAAGCAACTTGAAACTCTACACAGGGCTTGTTTTCCAAAGAAGTATTGTTTAGAGGAGCAAAATTATAAGCCCTGCCCATATGTGTTGTAAAACTGTTTTTGAAAAGTGAGGCTTGTGAATAGAAATGTAGTGCCTGAGTCACAATCCACTTAAAACTTGCAACAAATACAGATAAGTTAAAAAGTTGTGTGAAAGTGTCGTCTTTGAGCAGTAGGGATTTGCCAGATGACAGTTGGCCCCAGAATGTAAAAAGCATTAAATGCTAGCGGACTCAATGGTGTTTAAGCCCAAGTGGAAGGAAGGTGGGTAATACTTGATGCCCTAAGTCTTCCCCCCACCACAAATCTTTTTTTTTTTTTTTTTTTTTTTTTTGAGACAGTGTCTCACTCTGTTGCCCTGGCTAGGGTGCCGTGGCGTCAGCCTAGCTCACAGCAACCTCAAACTCCTGGGCTGAAGCAATTCTTCTGCTTCAGCCTCCCAAGTAGCTGGGACTACAGGCATGTGCCGCCATGCCTGGCTAATTTTTTCTATATTTTAGTTGGCCAATTAATTTCTTTCTATTTTTAGTAGAGATGGGGTCTCACTGTTGCTCAGGCTGGTTTCGAACTCCTGAGCTCAAATGATCCGCCCACCTCGGACTCCCAGAGTGCTAGGATTACAGGCGTGAGCCACCGCACCCGCCCCCCTGCCACAAATCTTAACTTGATCTTCCCAGGGTGCACTCAGATGGCAGATAGGAAGAGAATGGAACACGGACAACATCAGTTCCCTGTTTGCGTGTATTGTAAATTCTAATGTGTGTGCTATCTCCTTAGGGTTATTTCCAAACTATTGTGGGGGGGGGGGAGCAAGGTCTTGCTCTGTTGTCCAAGAGTACAGTGGCATGATCATAGTTCACTGCAACCTCAAACTCCAGGGCTTAAGGGATGGATCCTCCTGCCTCAGCCTCCCAGAGTGGCTGGGACTATAGGTGTGCGCCACCCTGCCCAGTTAGTTTATTTTTAGTAGAGACAAGGTCTCACTCTTGCTCAGGCTGGTCTCAAACAATTGACCTCAAGCAATCCGCCAGCCTCGGCCTCCCTGAGTGCTAAAATTACAGGCATGAGCCACCATGCCTATCCCTAATTGCTTGGTCTTTTAAGGCTTCTCAAAATTCTTTACTGCATCTACTTAAAGCTATCCTGCCTGAGATCTCTACTTAATCATAACTCTGGTTCTTCATTGGGCTTGCTAATAGCTGGTGGGCACAGAAGAGAGTAACTGAGCTAATGGGGAGAGGGCATGGGTCTTAGAAGAATGGAGAAAATGGCACAATGTGGTAAATCTTTTCTCTGATCTGGGGATGGTAATGGCTAAATGGAAGTCCTCAATCCTAAAAGAAAACTTGTTGATAGCAGGTAATATATAGGATTTGGACCCCAAGCCTAAAGCCACGGGAGCTTGAATCTGTGGCATTGACTTACCAGTAAGGGAGTGCAGGGGCAGGGAGAGAGGGCTTGTACTTAGTAAGAAGGTAATTGCCCAGCAAATGGTAATCACAATCCTCAAAATCCTGAATTTTTATTCCCTGTAGAAATTACTTAAATTGAAGTCTTAGTTGTTGAATCCAAACTTAACTGCAGTGCTCATCTCTTTTGCTAAGATGCCTACTGGACAATGCTAGCAGCTGAGGTTTGCAATGTTGAACTAGGAAGTGAATGGTAAGGGCAAAAGGTTGCCCCCTCCCATTTTTAGTAAGAGAATATTAAAGCTAAGCTTTAATTATTTTCAGATAAAAGCGTATTTGAGGCCAAGGTGGGTGGATCACTCAAGGTCAGGAGTTCGAAACCAGCCTGAGCAAAAGCGAGACCCCATCTCTACTAAAAATAGAAAGAAATTAGTTGGCCAACTAAAAATATATAGAAAAAAAAATTATCCTGGCATGGTGGCGCATGCCTGTAGTCCCAGCTACTTGGGAGGCTGAGGCAGAAGAATCGCTGAGCCCAGGAGTTTGAGGTTGCTGTGAGCGAGGCTGACGCCACGGCACTCTAGCCCGGGCAACGGAGTGAGACTCTGTCTCAAAAAAAAAAAAAAAAGCGCATTTGAGGGCACCAGACTTGGGTATAAATGATCTCCCAAATGAACTCATCCTCCTAGAGTTACTGGGAAAGCATTCATGGCAAATGGGTGGGTACTTAGCTGTGCATCTGCAACTGACCCAGCAAGCCCTGTGCTGGAGACTGGACCACCAAGGAGAAGCCCAGTCCAGTGGGTGAGAAGTTGAGCCAGACAAGTGCCATGCTGACAATGCCCTTCCACTGCTCAAAGGGTCAGGGTCCTTGCCCTACACTGCATCAAAGTTGGGTTGCTTTGAGCCTTCCATAATCATGTCCCATCCTGCCAAAGGGTAGTGAGTACAAAAAAGATGTCCAGACCAGAAAGGATAAAGACCATTCATAGATGACAAGGTGGTTCATGTAGTCAAATCAGTAAGGAATCTACCAAAACAGTACTAGCATAAGTGATTTTAGTAGTCATAGGAGATCAATATACAAAAAACCAGTTCATTAGCAATGAACAATCATTAGCTAAATTTTTAAAAATTCATTCCCAATAGCATACAAAATAGAAATTTTATGAAAGATTTTGTAAACCTGTATACTGAGAACATTGCCGAAATTAAAGACCTTGATAAATGGGAAGATAAGTGTTAAAGATGTTACATCTCAAAAGCTAAGTGAAAACAAGGCAGATGGAAAAGGCTACATACTGTGATTCATTTTTATGAAATTTCTAGGAAAAGCAAAACTTTAACAAAAAGGTCAGTGGTGGCTGGGGGCTAGGAGAGTGGGGAGTGACTGCAGAGGGGCAACAGGGAACTTGGGGGATCAATGGAAGTGCTGGAAAACTAGACGAGGTGGTGACAGCACAGCCATATATATTAAAATTCGTCTGGGAGGCCGAGGCGGGCGGATCGCTCGAGCTCAGGAGTTCGAAACCAACCTGAGCAAGAGTGAGACCCCCGTCTCTACTATAAATAGAAAGAATTAATTGGCCAACTAAAAATATATAGAAAAATGAGCTGGGCATGGTGGTGCATGCCTGTAGTCCCAGCTGCTCGGGAGGCTGAGGCAGAAGGATTGCTCGAGCCCAGGAGTTTGAGGTTGCTGTGAGCTAGGCTGACGCCACGGCACTCACTCTAGCCTGGGCAACAGAGTGAGACTCTGTCTCAAAAAAAAAATAAAATAAAATAAAAAAATAAAATTCGCCAGGCGTGGTGGCT
>CAUYPO010054958.1:0-14515 GCA_963574435.1 Cheirogaleus major | reverse complement strand
CCGCTGGGGAGCCCGCCAGCAGTCCGAGATGCAAGGGAGGGGAAGTTAACCGCTCCACCTACCCTTGCCGCTGGTCTCCAAGCCGCTGGCTCGGGAGGTCTCTCCTTCCAGTTCTCCTCCGCAACCTCCTCCGTGGAGTCTCCCGTAGTCTCTGGTGCCCCTCCGTCCGACCCCCGTCCGATGTATGGTTGTTTGTTTCCTTCTTTCTTCTAATATCTTCTAGAAGCTGTCTTTTCTGTAGAGACGCTCTGTCTGGCGGTGTTTCTAGTCCGCCATCCTGGCTTAAAATATTAATTCATCTAATTTTCTGCAGACACTATGGATTTTCTTAGTGTATCAGTCAATGATTTGGAAGGAAATGAATGGCACACTCAAACCGGGTAATGGAGGACTGACTATTCAACAGGTGTGCTATTTTCAAAGGTGTGGATAAGTAAGGAAACCACCAATGGATGGTGCGATATCCTGGGATAGCAACAGTGAGGAATCATTACTACACCTAGATCAGCAGAGGCAAGGAGAGGGAGCTGTTACCCTGAGAGGGCAGCTTTATGGAGAGTGCTGCCTGACGGGAACTTTGGCCTCAGTAAAGGGACATAGTCAACTTCTGGCAATCAGCAAGGATGGAGTGAAGTACATAAATATCCCAACCTATCCCTAAAATCTCCTGCCTGAAAGTAGACACTTTTAGCTAATAAAAAATGCTCCAGTCACTTTGTTCTCAAGGATGATTTCAGTTCAGTAATTAATATGCTCAATACAGTATATTCATCAACACACCTTCATTCTCAAAGCTTCACCTCTTTCCAAACGTGCTTGATTTAGGCTCTGAAACCAGCACTAGAGAATCACTTTCTCTTCCTTTTACATAAATTTTACCTCTTCTCTCTGCTTTCTGCTACCCTACTAGGGTACAGGTGGACTCAATAATTACTTCTCCCAGAGAAAGCTTCTGATTCTCAAGAGCATCTTCAACTTCAGCTTCTTAATAACCTTGATATAGGCAAGTGAGGGACTAAGAATGGCAAGTCAATTTTTGGTCACCTCCCTTGCACCCCCTGCAAGGAGGCCAAGCACTTCACTTTGGGATGTGTGTGAGTGTAGGGGGAGTGGAGTGGCCCTGCTGCCCCAGGCCTCAGCCAGGACTGAGGCAGAGTCCCAGTGACATATGCTATTAGACAAGTTTCCTGGAGTCTCAGCAGCCCAGCTCAGCCCCCTCAGTTCAAATGTTTCCTGCTCCAAGATGTCCTCCAACCTACAGGAAGCCTGGGACAGGCCACGTATTTGTATGGTATTTTTTTAAGAGAAGGAGATGAGTAACTTTTGCCAAATCAGAAGAAGCAGGCAACATCAATGAAGTGTTAAAGGAAGACAGTGGCATGACGTCCCATAGAGGAAAGGGCTTTAGAAACGGATCTGCAAACCTATACTTGAATCAGAGTTTCACTATGGCTTAACTATAACTTTAGCCAAACTGCTTAATTTTCCCAATCCTCAAGCTCTTCATCTGTAAAAATGGTTAAAATAATACTACTCCCTGTGTAAATACAAATAAGTTTGGTAATTTGTTTACCAAAGTTTGGAGGAACATAAAATAATCTGCTCAAAGTTTTATTTACTTTTTGTTTGTTTATTGCTGGGCCAGGGAGCAACTCTCTCTTTGTGATAAGTGGTTATTATACCTGGATACAGTTCCTATGCATTTCCTTGTGAAAAGGTTCTCTAAGCATCTCTTAAGAAGCAATACTGGCTAGCACTTAAAATGAGAGCTCTTCCTAGAAAAAAAGTATTGATGGGCAGTTGTGATCTTAGTGTCCTTTCACCCCTCATCTTGGGTCTTCCTTTTCTCATTTGGTGACCCTGCCCCCCACCACAGGGCACCACTGTCCCAATGCCCAGCCTGCCCTGCACAGCGCCTGGCTCTCCCAGCCTTCCCTTCCCCCCCGCCCCACAGAACCCCTGGGCCTGTTCTCTAGAAGGAAACCAATATACACATCCAAACCAAGGAATGAATGGCATATGCAAGATTAATCAGCCACTCTTCCCACATAGAACATTCATTTGAGCCAAAGCCTCCTGGTGGTTTGAAGAAGACAATAACAACACACAAGACTGATTGGAAAATATGTACAGGTGTCAAACAGAGACCAACAACACTTTATAGCAGGTAAAGTTGGGCTCAAGAATTTGGCCTGGATCTGGTAAAATAGGTACCTGGATCTGGTAAAATGCTTCTTCCACATCTGCCCCTCACCAAATCACCGACTTCAGACCTTCAGACCCCAGTGAGGGGACTGTCAGTATGCAGCGACAGCTTATCCAATCAGCTGTATGTCTCCCGCCTGCCAAGAGTACAAGCAGGGAGCAGAGCCCATATGCACACAAAGACCTTTAGCATATAACTCCCCTGATGGAGAAATACAAATTAACGGAGGTCATACACTTATCATCAATCAGATAAAGCACTCCTCACAAAGGAAAAGCAAATGAGAAATGGAAGAAAGTTTTGATGCTTCTTTTACCCATTGCATACAAGAAGTCAGAGGTTTCTATTTTATAGACCAGCAGAAACCTGGGACAGAAAAAGGATGTTTCCTCCTACTTTTCTGTGCCATAAGCATAAGATTGAAAACACAGGAAATTGAGGCATTTTCAAAGGGCAGACATGGGGCAATAGAGGCTTTCCTGGTGCCATCTAATTACATCTCATATGTAGAAAGTTGCTATGCTTTTGTGATTATTTGTTGTTTTAAGCAGCCTCTGTTTTCTTATCTTTTAAAAAAAAATCTAGTCATTATTTACAATTTTTTTTCCTTCACCTAATGAAAAGGGCCAGTGGAAGAGCAGATAATGCATCTAACTGTAACCAGAATATTTCAGGTTCACTTCTGGATAGAATTAATATTTATAACAGATTGTAAATCTTTTGAAGTCTGAAATATAATTTTTTTGCCTTACAGAAAAGACCTACCACAGTGCTTAGCACATAGTACATGATGAACTCTCAATAAATGAATTAATTAACCTCATGATAGTCCTTTTCCTCTTTTTAAAAGCCATCTTAATTCCTTGAACTTCTTCCTTCCCATTTCTTATCATCCCTATAAGCATCCTCAATCCTATCTTTCCTGGAAATTCTCCCAACCATAAAACTATTGACTTTGATTAAAACTTAACCAAAGACAAAATGAATAATATGGAACAAACACAGCTACCTGGGGAGAGTTAATTTTCTTATGAGAATTTTGCACTAGAAGATTGAAAAGAAGCTTTAATATTAAATTAAAGCACCACAAACTAATAAACCTGTGCATATTCAGTAAGGAAAATTACTTGAGCATTGTTGATTTTCAAGCATTTGCCCTTAAGAAAAGAATAAGAAGGAAAAGGGAAATAAGGGAAAGTGACTCTTACATACTCAGTATCTGGTTGCATGGGAATGAGAAAGATCTTGGGGTTAGATCAACCTGCCAGGCCAGGAAAAGTGATAGTTCCAAGGAATAGACAACACACAGAAATTCAGGCAGGTCAAAAGTTGACGTAAGAGAAGGACAGCAATAATTATTGGGGACAGGTTACTGGATTTCAGCAGCTATTTTAGTGGCTAGTTTAGTCTCACAAAAAGTGGAGAACCATGAAATGAAATGAAAGGAAAGACTTACACAATGGGAAGAATAAGACAGCCAGGGTTTGGTCACTAAGAATAAGACCAAAGCCTAATCCCGGGCATCCAAGCAAAGGTCAGAGAAGGAGCAGAAGCCAGGCTGCTTGGATTTTAATTCTCTAAACTATGTTGTAAGGGTCCTGAAAGTTCCTGTGACCTGGACAGAATCAGTCCCAAAGAAGGGGTGAGCTAAATTTACAGGAAGGGCTAAAGTGACATGAGCTTTGAAATTGAGAGGAGAAAAGAGACAGGCATCATTAAGTGAACAGTTTATAATAGATAAAAATTCTAAGAATCATGTGCTGCAACAATAGTCCGAAGTTAATAGTCAAACCCTTCTCTTAGGGTTACTGGGGTGATTAAATGTCTAAATATATAGAAAGTGCTTAGAAAAGTGATGATGTGTAGTAGGTATTCCATTAATGTTAGCTTACTATTGTTGGTATTATCAATGCTATGACTATTTCACAGTTCTTTATGGAAATGTTGCTTCTGTTTAAAGTTTCTGAAAGAAGCCACAAAGGAGTCTAACTGGCAGAAGATTTTGGGGTGGCTGTGTGACTTGAAAGGTTATACTGAATACATTTTGGGAAGCAAGAGATGCCTGGAAAGCATGGGTTACAGAAGATGTTCCCAAAGTCTGTGAGAATAAATGATCTGGAACACCCTGAACACAGCTTCTGTTTTGAGATAACCTAGAATCCATAACCACAGATTTAATTTCCAAATGCCTTGTTGCAGGTGAGATGAAAGAGGCTTGGAATCTGATAAGTTTAATTAGTTTAGAGATAATAAGAATAGCATCTTTGGCAAAATATGTGGAGGCAAAATTTGTCCTTAGTGCCTTTTCACAACATGCCATTCCAGATGGGGTTCTATCTGCCCAAGACTGATTCCATCTTTGACACACAGCAACCCTCTATCATCATTGTTGCATTCATTCATTCATTCACTGTCTCATTCATTCATTCATAATTTTCAGTACCAGCCAATCATTTGTAGACTCATAGATGTGATGGACCAATTACAAAATTTTAGAGATACTAGTACAAAAGGTTGCTATACCTTATTTTGTACAATAATAACATTAAAAACCACACAAGTAAAGTTTATATACCAAAGGACATTATAACACCCTAACAAATAGGTGAGATATAAAATCATATAAAAGGACTGTTTTAAAACAATGGAATAGATTTTTATTCTTAAAAAACATATTTCCTCTCCCTTATGCTTCTTACTTGGCCCTGGTCCAAGGAAAACTTGGTAATGGGTTGGCAGTGGCAATATCTGGAACCACTACCTTAAGCCACGATCTCCCTGTCTTCTTTCCTTGCCTCCTTCATAGTTTACCCACATTGTGCTTTGTTTCTGCTAGCTGCCCTGCTGGAGAATGGCCCAATAAATGCTCTGGCATTTGGACATCAAACCTTAGACTTAGTCACATTCGAAAAAGATGCGTGGAAAGCTGCAATGGCCCACGTTAACATTTAATGTACCTTAAAAGGAAAAAGAAAGAAATATATCTTTTAGTACTTCTAAAAAAATAATCAAGTAATATGGTAAACTTCTTACCAGACTGGTTCTTAGAAAGGGCTTTTCTCATCTTTCTAACTGTTCAAGAATCTCTATATCCAAGAGTCTCTATATTCTAAATCACTACATTATTCCAACAGATCTAATGACGCCAGATCTTCTTGTCAAGCATTTCAGAAAGTGCTCAAATGATTATATTGCAGGTCCTCATATTACCAAAGCATCTCGGGATGATCAGGGCGGGGGGGGGATGGCAAGGCTCTGCTTTGGATTTTTATTTTTCTTTACACTATTTTGCTAGAAAAGTTTATGGGCTTAAACATATTTGAAATGATCAGTCTATTGCAATCTGTGCCCATATGAAGCCAGTTCTAAGCTTTTCTTTTTATAATTCCAAATATCTACTAATAGGGAGTTAGTTACTTTAGTAATATAGTTATCCTTGAACTAAGGGTCGTATAAATGAGGTTGGTTAAAAACTGAAGACAGGCTTGTTTTATACCTAATAAAAGAATTTGAATAAGAGATAATTTTATTTGCTACTATAGATTTTTAATTTGTTTACCCTATGACTTGATTCTCATTTTCTGGGCCAAGGTTCCTGTTAGAAAAATTGAAGCCAATAATTTCAATATCTTATTAAATTTAGTCACTTTTTTATCTGCTGACAGGCTCTGTTGACTAGGATGAGAGCAGAAGGGTTCAGTGAAATATATGAGTAGAGTTGATAATAGAAACACAAATGAAACCTAATCAATGCATTTGTTATTCAATAATCAATTGATCTCCCTTCCTTTGAACATTAGATGTTGAATTAGTTATTAGATAATAGATATATTATCAGCTATATAATATAGATTAGATATTGCTATGAACTGAATATTCATAGCAATTTCTCAAAAATTCATATGTTGAAACTTAGTCACCAATGTTATGGTATCAGGGAGTGAGGCCTTTGGGAAGTTGCTTAGATTATAAAGGTAGAACTCTCATGAGTGTAATTCGTGCCCCTATAAAAAAATATCCCAGAGAACTGCCTTTTCCATTGCACCATGTGAAGATATAGCAAGAAGGTGCCATTCTATGAACCAGGAAGCAGGTCCTCACCAGATACCAAATCTGCTGGTATCTTGATCTTGGACTTCTTAGCCTTCAGAACTGGGAGAAATAAATTTCTGTTGCTTATAAGCTATCCAGCTTATGGTATTTTATTATAGTGTCCTGACCAGACCAAGATATATGTGTGTGTGTGTATGTGAATGTATATATATATATGATACATAGGTATATATATTATATATTAGATGTTATATTAATGATATCTCACTGCAGCTTAAAATAAACATTTACCATTTCACTCAATAAATTTAGCAGCTTAAACTTAGAAGCTTAAAACAACAAATAATTATTACCTCAGTTTCTGTAGGTGAGGGCTTCAGCAACAGCTTACCTGTGTGGTTCCAGCTTAGAGTCTCTCATGAAGGTGCATTGAAGATGTCAGCTGGGGCCACTGTGATTTGAAGGACTGATGAGGGTGGGAGGATCTGATTCTAAGACACCCCACCCACAGGGCTGTCCGTAGAAGGCCTCAGGTCCTTGATGGCTGTTGGTGGGAGGTCTCAATTCCTTGCCATACCAGCCTCTCCTTCTGGCTGCTTGTGTGTCCCCTCAGCATGACAGCTGGTGTCTCCCAGCGGGGGTGATGGGAAGAGGAAGAGTGTGAGGAAGGAGCCACAATTCCTTGAATGACCACATCTTAGAAGCCATATACTATCACTTCCACCCCAATCTATTTATTAGGAGCAAATTACCAAGAACCGTTTTCATTCAAGGGAAGAGGAATTACACCTTACCTTTCAAAGAAGAATCAAAGATTTTGTGGACATAATTCAAAATTGCTGCAAGTATATTTGGCTTTTGGCCTAGATCTATAGATCATTCTCACCATTATTATTTAATAATCATTGCTGCAGCTGTATTCTGATCCTGTAAGATCACATTTCCACTAGTTAATAATCTTGAACAATTCTGTCTCCTTCAGGAAATGACTATGTTTAGGCTGCTGGGAATAGACATAGGCCAGGGAGGTACTACTTCTCTTTTTTCCTTTCCTCCCCTCACTCTTTCCTCCTCTGACACCTCTTGCACCTGTAGCCCCTGGAATAAGACATAGATATGTGGGCTGAGAGATTGCATATTTATGCAGATCTATATAATCATGTGTTTCCTAGGACAATAGCTGGCTTGTAGATAATTAGCTATAACCTGTAACACAGCTACCTACAAAATCCAGAATGTAAATCACTAGCCATCGAGACCCTTCATGTACAACATACTACCCTTTCCACCTTACACTTAGCCATGGCGGGGCGGTTTTATATTCCAAATATGCAACTGATTCTGTTTCATCTGATAGTGGTTGAGACTGGGTTGTTTTAGTATTTTTTACAGGGTACACATATATATATATATATTTAATTTATGCCATTACATTCTCATTTGTTTATTGCATTATTAAAAAAGTTCTCAAATATTATTTACCTTTTCTCAATCATCTCTCTTTTATCGGGTGTTTCTCTGGAATGAATTTTGTCCCCCTCCTTCCCCAAATTCATATGTTGAAGCCCTAACCCCCATGTCACTTTGGAGATAGGGTTTTTGAGAAGGTGATAAAGGTTTAATGAGGTCTCAAGGGTGGGGCTCTAATCTGATAGGGCTAGTGCCCTCATAAGAATGGGAAGAGACACCAGAACTCATTTCGTGTCCCATGTGAAGACACAGTTTTGCAACCTGAGGAGAGACACTTTGCCAGACACAGGCCCTGATGTCTCCTTGATCTTAGACTTCTGGTCTCCAGAACTGTGAGAAACTAAATTTCTGTTCCTTAAGTCACCCACTCTGTGGTATTTTTTAAGGGCATCCTTAACAGTCTAATTCAGGCTCATGCATCTCTGCCTCTGTTCCTTTCTTACAAGTTTGCCCCTGGGTCTTGCCACCTACTTCTTCCCAGAGAATAGACAAAATATTGCAGATGTATGGCAGGCCTCTCTCGGAGTAGCCAAGAGGCTGGTGGCAGTGGCCGCCAGCTGAGAATGTTCCAGCTGTCGGTAAACAGGACCTGAACGTGGCCCGATTACAGGACAGGGGATGAACACAGAACATAAAGAATGACACAGACACACATAAAGACTTCACATGACTTGAGTGCCCAATGCACCAGTCGCTTTTTATTTATACCCCTCAGACCCAGGGTTAGTTCCTTGTACGTGAGCATCTGAGCATAGCAGCGATAACCGTCAACTTTGGAATTGTATCACAAGGGAACAATTTCCCATGATCTCAGACCTCAAAACAGTTACTTGAGGTGCCAGCGCCAGACAAAACACAAAAATCAAGGCCGAAGTAAGCAACATTAAACAATGCAGCCATCCAAAGAACTTCTTGTGCTCTCTTCAGGCCCCCATGGTTGTGCCTGTCTTAGGTCATCCCCCCGTGGGAGATCTTACCCGTCTTTGGCCACCAACCATCTTACGGGGCCAGACCTTGGGAATGTTCTTCTTATCTTTATGGCCTCCAGACTCCCACCACTGAGGCCCACCATGTGGGAGCTGGGCAGCATTTGCTTACATGCAGAAACTCAGGCCTCTTGTTATTTCCCAAGGCAGTAACCGTGTCTGAAGAGAATACTGGTTACTGCTGCATCATGCAGCACACATACATTACAGGCTATAGTGAATGATTAGTATAAGGCAGGTAATCGCCAGAATCAGCCCCCTATAGGACCTTTACTTGGCAGCAAGAGATTGAAAGTAACATTTACAATGTGAAGAAATTAGTTAAAGTCTTATCAAGTCCACAAATAAAGATTTATTATATCATGAAACTTTGATGGGAGTGTTCTAGGTATAAATTATAGCCACACTCTTTTACTCAAAATTCCAGGGACCAGTTCCATTTTGTAGTTCAGACCTTTTGGTATTTTAGGAAATTAAATCAATAGAGTGAGCATTTCACAAATGAGATTTATTCCATTAGAAACAAAAACCCTGGCCTTTTTTATTTTACTGTTTTACTTTTCCAGGGAGGGGTTCTTTCTTTAATTATATGATAGTGATAGCTGTGTTACTTTAAAAAGTCATTACTCTGAGACAAAGAAATTTGCAAGCAGAGGTATATGGATGAGAACAGGGCAGAACATGGATCAGTTCCCTAACACATGGACTAGAACAGGGACCAAGTGTTTAGGGGAAAGAACACAAACATTAAAACGTAGGCACCGATTCATATAGCAAGTTAGAGAACATATCTGAGCTGAGACTTGGGGTCAGGTGCTCGTCACTTAAAACATCAAGAATACTTTAATTAAATGCAGAAGAAAACGGGGTATGTATTCTGAGGTTTCTTAAGTATGTTAAGTGAAGTGTGGCCTAGGAAAAAAAGTAGAGCTAACATTACAGGTATGGATATTAGAAGGCTTAAATATGTAATTCCAAAAGAACCCAATTTATTAATTCTGCAAGCTAGAGGACAGGAATTAAAGCTGAAGACTGGTCTGATATGAGATACTTAAGGGCTGATGAAGTTCCTTCCATTATTAATGTTGGCCTATAGGATTTCTAAAGATTGTCATAAAATTGTATAAGGCTGTTAAGGGATTCTAGCCTATCTGTACCAAAGTTTATGAGTGAAGAAGACTGTATGTACCACACACAAGTGGCAAATGGCTAGGTACTTTTAAACTAATAAAATATTATTCCTTAAAGTGCTTCTTTTCCCCTGGGCTTAAAGTCTCAGGACATATGAGAAAGTTTTCCTGACACTTATGCTGGAGTTACTTAGGCAGGTAAATGACAGCTATTAAGCTAAGACATAAATTTTGAAAAGCAAATCTTTTTTTTGATGAAATTCTTGGACTTCATCTTATTTAACACAATTTTAAGTGGTCTGAGAATCAGGATGATCAGATTTATCTTAGTTTCCTCTGTTGCATCTAGTAGAGTACCTAGTAGACAAGAGAAATTGAATAGATAATGTTGAATTGAAGTTAGCATTTAATTTCCTAATTCCCTTACTTTCTTCTCTGAGATCATTGTCTCTATCTTATGAACAGTTTTAGTTTGTTGGTGAAGTACACATCCTAACAAGTGCCAGAATATTCTACCTGAAGGAGGAATATTATTTGACACACTAAGACTTCAAGGTGTTGTATGTCAAGACTTGGCTAGGGATGGCCTGCTTACATGTTGCAGGATGGGCAAATGGTGGGAGGTGAGGGCAAACTGGCACCAAAAGTTGGTTTGAGCAGGAACAGAACAGACTTAGCTACTTAGTAAAGATTCACACTGGTCACAGAGCACTGCTTCCTAAAGTTCCCCACCACCATGTTGTAATAAAAGCAAGATTTGTCATCCTAGAGCCCAGAGAGGGGAGCAGGTGGCTTTGGTACGTAGGATAAAACATGATAGGGAACCAGAATATGAAGTGTACCTGAAAATATCAGGTCCACAGGCACAAGAAAGACAGGTAGAGAACGTGGATAGTAATTTTCCTTTTATTATCTCTCTTATGAAAACCTCTCCTTATGGAATATACTACTTACTGTCTGACAGGTACTACTTTTATTCCCTTTCCATATCTCTCTCTCCAATTAGAGCAGTTACTACTAGCAGTTACTAGTAATATTTACTATTCATACTTCTACTATCACATCACATTAAGTCATCAACTTTTCTGTGTTCAATTTTCCTATCTTTACCAGTTCCCTAACACCACCACTCAACTACCTACAATTTATGGGGTGTTTACTATATGGACCAAGCTCTGTGCTAGATGCTTCATAACATTATCTTTAATCCTCATAATGAAGATTCTGATACAAACAAGTTTAGACATCTTCATATATTCATTTAGCAGGTGTTTATAATATGTCTCCCATATACCAGGCATGGTAATAGATGCTAGTGATGTGAAGGTGAATAAGACACATTCTTTGTCCTCAAACCTTCACATGAAGGAAGAGATACATAAACAGATCGTTTATCATAGAACAACATAGAAGTGGCATAGCTAAAGCAAGAACAGGCTATTGTGGAATGAGAGAGGAATCTAATCCAATCAGAGGGAAATTGGAAAGGTGATGGTGATGTTGGGTGAAGCATGGCTTTAGGACTTTGGTTTGACTTACAAGATGCATAAGATTTATGTGGACAAAGCTGGGGAGGGAAGGAAAGAGAAAAGCAATCCAGACATTTGTCTTCTCTTATTTGATATCTCTGTTTTTGTTTTACTTTTTTGGAGATTTTCTCAGCTTTATCTTCTTATCATTTGACATGTTCAAATTTCAACTACTGTATTTTAATAAAAGTACTTCTTCATTCCTAAACTTTTACTTAAAATTCTATTTTGCTAATATTAAAATTAATTTCAAACGTGAAATGTACAGAATAGCAGAAGATTCATCTTTAATCTTACCATTCAGTGATACTGCTATCAGTTTGGTTGTACAGTGTTAATCAGCATCACTCTGACTCAGCTGTCATGCCCTCGAATAAGTACTTTCCCCCAGATTCCTGCAGCGGGAGGGAGAGCACTGGACTGGGAGTCAGGAGATTAGAATTTAGCCTCATTGCTTTTCATGTTTATCCTCCTGTCTTTAGGCTAGCTTTGGGATATCACTGGTAGAGAGAGAAGAGTGGAATGGAGATTATTTCAGTGACTTCCTTCAGCCCTAATGCTCTATAATGCTTACATATCATGAACAACTTCTGGTAGACTGATTAATATCCACCAAGAAAACTGGAAATCATTAGTTTAAGGGGTTAGCATTGAGGATAAAGCTAACTATTGAGGTTTTCTATCCTTCCTTTTTTCTCTCCCCAATCCCAAGTGCTTCATGTCTTTCAAGTATTTCAGAAAAGGCACCTTCATGACGGGTGCATGTGTGTGTGTGTATGGTGTCTTTTAAAGTAGGTTAAACATTACCCAGATTCTGAAATCAAGGGACCAAGCTCACATTACTAATCACTGTGTCATTTACTTAAAATAAGCTGTACTTGAAATCGTTACTGAGTTATCTCATAACCATACTTTGAGGTCATGCATTGTAATTTCTCTAAGTCGTTGCTGTTTGAATTGGTCAAATTTGAGATAGATGCTGACATCATATTGAGTCAAATTTCATCCACATAAAAAGTTGCTTCAGAAGCCCAGCTTTATGATACCCTCAACGTAGGAATTTAGTGCAGATTTCAAGTGTTGCACAATATATGGTCAATGTTTCTCTAATTAGAACTCAGACCTTCATTTTTTGACGCCAAAATGTCAAGCAGTGCAATTAAAGGACTAACATTTTTTTAAAAAAAATTTCAGGAGTCCAACATGGCATTTTAAAGCAAAGTGAGTAGATTTCCTAGAATTGAATTTAATAAGACAAGTTTGAGCAGATGGAGCATAGAAAGACAAGATATGTTCTAGTTTATTTTCAAAGCAGTGTTATTTTCTTGAGAACCAGTCATTCTATCGGACTTTAGGAAACAACTGCAAATCAGAATTGTAGGAGAAGTTGCCAGTAAATTAAGCCCTATTGCAAAATATCACCGGTAAAGTGACTCATTTAAAACCAGAGGCCTCTTAAGGAACTACTAATTTAGTTAATCAAGGTGATATGGCTTTAGAAAGTAAATTATCCTTAAATGAGGTTCTGATGTGGCTCTACCTTTAAATGGCTCCCAGAGCATGCCTGCACTGATGATAGAATTACAATAATAATTTCTTTGGATGTTGTGTGATTCAAGAGTTTAACGCCAGAAAGGAAGAAACTAAAATTCCCAAGTTAAGCTATTATGTATTAGATGATGTATAAAGAAAGAAACCTCAAAGCCTCTCTATGCAATTCCAAAGTCAGTTGTCTTTTTCTAGGGCAGAAAAATATTAAATACATGTATCCCCTCTCCTACGAACTGAAGAGGAAATAAGGATTATTCTTTTTTTCTCTAGTTTCCATCCCAGGCACAGGCAGTCTTCCCCATCATATGTGCTAGATACGCAAGGTTACATGCAAAGGTTTTAGAGGAAATAAAAAGACAGTGGAGAAGAGAAATTAGAGTATCGAATATTAGGGGATATAAGTGTTCCGGCAAGTGTTAACGGCAACTGTATAACAGCTCTTTTAACAGCTCTTGACCCAGGAAATAACATACCGGCACGTGGAGAGTCAGAGAACAGCCTTTATTCGGCCAACAGGCTCAGCCAACTTCTGCTCTTCTGACCCCCCCTTCCCTGGTCTCCTCCAGCTTTTATACCTTTGGCAGGACTTAAAAAGCATCCAATCAGCAACAAGCTTTAATATCCAATCAGGATCTTGCAAGTAGCGGCTGTGGAGGGGCCTGGCACTCTGCGTCCACCCCAGCGGGAGCAGCAGGGAGGCAGCCAGTGGCTCGTCCTGCTTTCCCTGTCATAAGGAGCAGTGAGGAACAGATCATGCTGCTGGGAGGGCATCCCTTATAACTCCTTTTTCTTCCTTCACTTTTACCCATGGTCACCATTTCTGGAAAATACTTGGATCCAAGGCAAGTGCCCTTTAAAACATTTTGATTAAAATGTATGATGATAAAAGACTTCTGCTTCCAGACATGGTGCAGTAACAGGGACCAGATTTACTTTCTTGCCTTAAATAACTAACACTGACAAAATGCACGAATCCCTGAGAGAAGCAAAACAGATGAAGTGAACTTTCAATTGCTCCAGCTCACCAGCTAGGGAGTCTCCAGCTTGTGGCAAAAGGAGGGGCAACCTAAACAGAGCCTGAGAAAGAGAGAGGAAGATAAGGGGGAAGGAGAAAAGGAAAGGATAGAGGGATGGGGGAGATGGCACTGAGGAGATGTGCAGAGAATTCCTTGTGAGTCAACAGCAAAGTACTAAGAAACACATGCATGTGAGCAAACTATCCAAGACTGGAGAAGAACCAATGTAAACTAACAGGTAGAACTGTTGCGGCAAGTGTTAACAGCTCCTGATAGTGTTAAACAGCTCTTAGTTGTTGACGCTGGAAATAACTGGGCAGCACGCGGGGAGTCGGAGAACTAGTCTTTAATCCATCTGCACTCCAGCCGTCTTCTGTTCTTCTGACACCCCCCCCTTCCCAGTCTCCTCCTGTTTTTATACCTTTAGTAGGACTCAAAAAGGGTCCAATCAGCAACAAGCATTAACAGCCAATCAGCAACAAGCATTAACATCCAATCAGCAACGAGCTATAACATCCAATCAGGAACAGGCTTTAACAACCTATCAGGAACAGTGGGATTCAAAAATTACCCA